>JABAKD010000022.1:1498943-1686443 GCA_012845835.1 Undaria pinnatifida
TCCATAGCATGGAAAAGCGAGAGCGCCGATAAGATGGGGGGAACACTTTGCCACATGGACTGCTTTGTAATTTGACGGTAGTAAGGAACATTGCAGGGTGAAAGCGAGAGAGCTCTGATGGAACTTCAAAGGTGGCGGTTACGCCGCTGTAGATGATTCGCCCGCTTCAACGCAGGCAGGTAGTAAGACGTCCTACGTGCCCTGTACAACAATTATGGCAAACAAATGGGTACATCATTCAGTTTGGTGTCTTGTCTCAGGGTGGTCCAATCTGTGCTTCATTGGTTTTCGCTTTCCTCGGTTGGGAGCGTAGAACAACTCGATAGGAAGACCTATCACCCAATGTTGCGGGTGATCAGGTGAGCGTTTACTTGGATAGTTACGTTCTTGCTTTTCGCTCGTTTGTCACTGCAGAACGAAAGTCCTGCCCTGTGCCTGTACAGATAAAGTAAGTTTATACAACTGCCTTATTTTCTTTTCCCGGGAGAGGGGATTAATCTGTGTCTTGTTAGTCGCTGTCCTTAGCGTGGAAGCCCAACACAGGTCGATATGCAGGATCACGTATCACTTCGCAAAATGTTGTACCTGGCTTATGTGCTCGAAGCTTTCGTGTTCTGCTGTCTCTTGACTGCCGACGACCAAGCGATGAAATCACAGCATCAACCAGCTTTTCCCGTAAGAATTGTTTATGCGCGGCACAGTGTCGCAAGGCAAAGGGTATAACAATGTGGAGCTGTTCTTGGGCAAGTGGGGTCGGGTCATCTAAAACCAACACTCGGGGGGCAGCCTGAGCGCCATCCGAGCACACGCGTGTGTTGGTGAAGGGAAAATGGCCCCGTGGACAAAATAAATCAATCACCTAATATTCGCGAACGTGGCGGGTTCGTGATACGGTACGCCAGCGCTTGTACGTTTAAAACCATGCATTCCTCACTGACGGAGCTCCTGATCTAGCGAACAACCAAAAGTGTTTGGATCCGTGATTCGATGTGATCTTTGCGTTAATATTCGGAAGACACCTATGACAGCACAGTTTATTCGATTTTGTGTCGGTCCTTGCTTGTAACGCTTTCCAACATCGATATCTGCTGTCGGGTGAGGTGTATAACTCCTCGAATGGCCAGAAGTCATTGCTGCCACTCCTCCCACCGTGGCACGCATCTAACGAAGTCGCCAAGGAACGTTACGGAACCGAAACACCACAAAACGTCTTCAATCACTTGAACATTCCAGTTCGACTCGTGGGAACTCTGCTTCTTACCCTTAACGGCCTTCTCGACAAGACAAGACCGTGGTCACAGCTGTTTTCCCGTCCCTCCCACAGGGCAACAATTTTCTTTCGTCTTATATCGAGCCTAAAAATAGCAGTTCCACTGGTCGTTGTTTTTGTTTTTTCACGAAGTCGAGCATTTGAACTTTCGGCGATTGAGACGCATGCTACGAGTGGGGTATGCTACTGCAGCACCACTCGTTTCTGAGGCTCTTCCCTCTAAAAGGGTTCTGAAACATCCTACGGTAGAGTTCTTTTGAAGGCTCTCCGCATGAGGACCTCTACATACCACCAAAAACAACCACCTCATACTATTTTCGCACTTCCTGAGAGACTTTCCACGATAAGTCCCGCGGGGCTCCACGACCAATACCGCGGAACTCAACAACAAATCCCACTGGACGTTTCCACCACCGCCACGGCTACCGCCAGCTCTTTCGTGGTCCTAAGGCCCGCCCCGTCCTTCCGGTCAAGCCCGCAAGTAAGCAAGTGAACCCTCCAGAAGTCACCCACCCCGACCTTTCTCCCCCTCGTGCCCCTAACCTCTTTTCTCCACATATATTCACGACCCCGACTTCAAAAATGCTTCGAGTTCTGGTACCACTTGTCCAAAAAGCAGGCTATATTTGTATTTCGTTTGGTGTTACCTTATTTTGGGATTTTTCCGCTTCTCGCTGGACATGAGCAAATGCATGACGTTATCGTTTAATGTGTTTTTTTCGTTCCAGAAAATGTTCGGAGCACACTACTAACACGGGTATATAAGGTGTTGAACGCCACCACCACCACCACCACCACCACCACCATCTCCACTACCAGCGTAAATCGCGGCAAGACAGGGATAACATTATCCCGATCTGATTCCAGCTTCTGGGGAACTTCTTCACCTCTTCCAGGACAAGACCACTTGCCGCGAGAACCCCACCCTACCGTCCGTCATCCTTGTATACTGCAGATCCGACTCAACATTATAATAATGTACAGTAGATTGTATCCAAAAACGGCGGCGAGTGCAACTGCAAAGGAACACCGCTTTGGGGCTTGAGAGGTAAAAAGTGCCGCGATAAATGACGGTTACAACACCGATCATACCAAGCAGCCCAAGCCGCTCAGGTAGGGTATGCGTTCGAACGCCAATCCAAGGAGCTCTGCGACACGCGTGAAACATGGTGATGCAGTGGAGACATCCCTCTAGTGCCGGTTGAACAGTGCCTATTGTCGGTGTACTGTCGATGAAGAAATCGCTTGGCACAACTGGACCACGCCATTAGAAAAGGAGTGAATACCAGAATTTCATTAGTGCCAGTGTCCGGTATAGCGCCAATACTATTGACTAGCACATAGCGGCACTATAGGATACCAGGTTTTTTTGCTGTCCGTAACCGCCAATATATCAAACTTGTTTCTACTGTTGCGTCGGCGGTTGATAACGGTTGAATATACCACACAAACTATTTTTTATCGTAACTCTTGGATAAATAATTCTGTTGGTATTCTTCATAAACACGACGGTTACGATCTATCTTATATGAGGGAGTTCCATATATTGGTAAGGGAATCGTGTATGATGTATGAGGCGACACTGGACGGAATGGATGGGGGTTATTATGCCGTACGATTTCCTTCCTATATCGCCATGAGCTATCACTCGTTGTTTAGCTCCATAGGAGACCGAGTCAGGCTCGACGGCTCGATAGTACGATCGAGAGTTCTGTGTCACCGACTTGGGTCACCACCGTGCCTTCCCGCGCCAGCTGCGTGTACACCTTTAGAAAACTATCAACAGACTCACCCTCACCATCGACTAGTAGGAGAGGAGTTTAGAGCCAATAGCCATAGGACATAGACTCAACCCGCCCGGAAAAATATAGTTGACAAATCTGAAAAGCAAGAGTTCATTTAGTTGGGTATGTGTTCTAGGATACCTCGGGAACCATATCTGACCACGTCTGCTCGTGAGTGGTGATGCTCAGGTATGTGCGAGCACTCGCAAAGTGCATACCCTACCACACATACCTTGGTGAGTTTTACAGGTTCACGCTTAGCCGGAAAATCGAAGAAGGTCAATCAAAAACCGAAACATACTGACTATAAGCGTGGTCTAACGCATCAGCAAATACAAAACCCAAAAATGCGGCAGGGTGGCAGGGCGGGAGGGGGGAGAGAAGTATAAAATGCCAGCGAAAGGAAGAAATTAAACCAACGACGTCAACGAATAAACACCGCTAGCGGACGAAACAACACGAGGAAAGAAAAAGGTTGAAAACCGTAAACCGTCAACAAACGAAAGTACGTTCAGCAAACGATCAAAAACGTGACACAATGAGGCGAATATAGTTAAGGTGAAACAATTCACAGTGAATCGGGCGACACGTGCTCTTAAACACGCGTTACAAAGTACTCCATATCTAAACAAAATCAGCCGCGCACATGTCCTAGAACAGCAAATACCGAAGCTAATCAAATGAAGCAAAACCTAAGCAATGGAAAGCAACGCGATGTATTTGTTTACACAAATACCGAGGTCTCCCGCTGGCAAGGCATCACAAGGCAAAGCCAAAAGAGCGAAAACAATTTAAACAAACACAAGGAAGCACAAGGCAAAGTAGCACGCCAAAGCAAGGCAGAGCAACGACAACCAAGGGAAGCAGAAAGCAAAGCCAACAAAGCTAAAGGCAACAGCGAGACACAGCAATACCAGCGCTTGCCATTAAACAGCGCAAGTCAAATCCAGCGAAAAGAAAAGCAACGCAAGGATCAGCGCAGCTCACAGCGGCTTACTTCATGGTACGCTCCCCGCTACCACAACGCCTCTGAACACTCACACCCAGCTACCCTTCCAACAACCAACGGTACGATGGCTCGTCGACCTAGACCCCCCGATCGAAGGCATCCACATAACTACTTGTTCCTTACGGGAGGCTACATCGACTCGTCCTGGACCCTTGTTACGGTGTGCCGTCTGTACGCGATATTTGTGTAAGCAATAGACCAACCATATATCCTTGTTGGAATAGTATACATTTCGTAATTTAGCAGCAAAACGGGTATCCAGACCAGAATGTCAGTAGTGTTCAGTAGTGTCTGATTTGCTGTGCTTCGTACGTGCGTGCACTCAACTTCAAGCAGCGCTATAGCGTCGCAAACGGGAACCTTTAGAGTATCGGTGATGCACTCCATGATGCACCGGGCTTTCAAGTCGGTGACATGTTGAGTGATGCACTAGAATATTTGACAGCACCTATGAGAGCCGGTTCATGCAGCTCGGTCATGTTTCGCCCCCGTCCCCACCTGTTCACTGTCGCACTTCATCTCCTCAAGGAAGTCTTCCACGGTTCTAATAAGGGACTTCTAGAGTATCAATTTCATGTCACGGGACTGGCGGTGGTCAAAGCGGTAGATAGACCTGTGCCCCGTATTCTTCGTTAGATCGTACACCAGGGAGGCTGGGCAGCTCTTTCATAACCTCCCGCCATAAATAGAACCAGCCACAAACATATCTGCCAATCCTTTAGGGAGGGCTACAACGACTCGTCCTAAAAATCAATGAAATGTACCGAGGCTCCGACTCTGTGATAAGAACTGCAGAGGTGGCACCGAAGTGTCTGTTAGGATCACTTGTGGTGGAGAAGAAAAAATAACCGAGTTTGTAAAGTGGCGTTTACGTGGCCAAAAAGTGTAAACTAAGAGAAGAAGGGAAGAAGTAAAAGAAGTAGCAAGAAGTGATCGACGGGGGGGTACCTTTACCTGATCACGGCATTTTGCCAAAGCTACGGGCAGGTACACTCTACGGCAGCCGGTCCTGTTTCCTGCAACGATCTATGTAACGTCCTCGTAATGCTCTAAGTAACGTTCTCTGTAACGCTCTTCTGCTAGTTATGGTGGTAAGCTGATTGACCTGTACTACGATCAACTTCTCGATACAGGTAGGTTGATTCTTATCCAGCATACCGGCTGGACAGAACAAACTAATATGTCTTTCGTATCATTTCTATTCATCCGCATCTAGAACCATGATGCTTAGTTTACTCAAGATAGTGACTACTAATCAACTTGGTGCCATTGGACTGCAGAATCCATATGCCAGTACGCCCCTGTTTGATGATAATTCAGTAGCTAGATGAACTTGATACTCTAAACAATAAATACAAACGGTACACCATATTTAGACCTCTGTGTGTAAACAGCGATAGTATGGAGTTCACCATTCACTCAAGAAAATGAAAATGCGAATGAAACAATCAATATATCAGATCTGTTGTATGAACAGCTTATGCATGGACGAAGTCATGTCACAACATACTACACGTGGTGTAATTACCAACGAGGAACACCCTAGATAAGAAGCGCAAACCAATCTGCTGGTTGTTACACACGCCCCCTGAATTAATACATAGAGCTGCATGAAACCAAAGAAAATAGACAAATTTGGACCCTGATCCAGAAAAAAAGTGAAAATGCGTACTATTCAGTTTTATACAGGTACGTACGTACTTAAAAGAAAATCTGCGAATGTAGGTAGCACGGAAATAGACTATGAGTATAGTCGTACCACAAAAGCTGTATTCGTGATGCTGCTTTGATGATCAGCGAGTTGTATCACAAAAGCTATAGACTATTCGTGATGCTTTTTTGATGATCAACGAGTTACATCCTAGAAAAAAAAAGGTGAAGAAAGAATCTTGTACGTTTACCGCGCCCCCTTAATTTAACCTAGAACACGTAAGAAATTGAAAAAATCGACGAAAACTGTGGACGTGTAAACTTAGTCCAGTGTTGCACGTAAAAGTGTACCACGTTCAGTGTGCGAGCTTGTATGCATGATACACACTCGAAAGAAAGCTATATAGCAGAGAAAAAAAGCCACACACTCAAAAACATGGTACCTCGTAGACGTCAGTCAGTAGACTGAAGCAGTACAAATGGGTACTTACCAGTCAGTTGTATGAGCTTGTATGAGACTTGTACTCATATGTACGAGTACTATACAGCAGAGCCAATCGAGAAACCTCAAAGGTAACAACCCCCCCCCCCCCCCCCCCCCCCCCTCGAGAAAAGCGAATAAGAAAAACCTGTAAAACAAAAAACGATCTATTGGTACTGTAGTTTGATGTGCTTTCCTGGTGAGCTGATGTGTTGTACATGAAGTAGTGATGATCTTCGTGCCTGCGCTGCTGCGTGGATGTGATGGATGATGTGCTCCTGCATAGAGGTATGCTCGTGAAGTGATGCTGCTGCTGCTGATATTGATGACGAAATGAAGAAGTGATGAATTTTTTGCCTGTTGCTGTTGGTGCTGAAAAGGCTCGCCCTGCTCTTGTCTTCATAGCTGTAGAACCAGCGTATCATAGAAGAAACAAACGCGTAGTTATCGACAATGCTGTTGCAAATGATCACTTCATGGCCCAATAAAAAAACAGATCGATTGCACAGCACGAAAAATGCGGCGCAAGGTAAATCTTCATCCCCATAGAAGAACGAAAAACCCTGTGGAACACCCAATATTTGGCGTTTTCCCGAAGCGGATGGGCCGATGAACACGTTTTTTATTTCATGCCAGACCTCAAGAAGTACGTGGCAGGTCCAGGGTTTGGTTGAAATGTTGGGGCGATGCGCATGATGAAGGAGTTGGTGCTGGTGTCGCTTGGCTGGCTGTTGTTGAATATGTAGATGACCATGTGCTCCGCGTTGATCGTTCCATGAATGCTATGGTGGACTATTTGTTATGCATCCTGAAGCTTGTGCTTGGAGGTTTCTCGGTCTACACGGATACCTGAGCGAGAAGCCTGTGTCGAGCGTGGCCGATGTAATGATGTGGTCGGTGAAGTGTTAGTCTGTGTTGTACATGGCGATACTCCTTCCGTGGTAAGTACTACTGCTGTTGTACGAGTAGTCGCTGATGAAACTGATGTGGTTGTCCCAGCTGTTTTAGTAGTCGTGAGTACTACTGCGGTTGCAGATGGTGCTTTGATGGAGGAGAAGTACGCGTGCGGATGAAGTCGCTGCAGGTGCTGCTGTTGTTGGCTAAAGTCGATGATGGAGCAGTTGCAGCTGGGCGGTATGCACCCATCAGTGTGATGTCGATGTGGTGTTGGCCGAATTGACCATGGCAGAAGTGACGGCGAGCACCGTGTTTCATCTCCCCCCAGTGAAACGTTACGGTATTAGTCCGTGCTATGCAATTTGTATCAAGATTTATTGTGTGCAAGGAAAGCTAGTTCCCTCGTCGATCCATTGCGTGCAAAGAAAGTTTGAACTCGATGACCTGACTCGGCATTAAGATCAGGTCGCAGCTGCTCTACAGACAATCAGCAAACGTATATCGCCCCTTCGTATTGAACAAAGGCCCGTAATTTCCCTTGATGTTGAGAGTATTGTTCCTTCGGTGTCTCAATATGTGTCTCGCGCATGCAAGCGTAAGGGCAGTTGCTGGAAGAAAAATACTTTGCTCCACCAAGTCTGACACTAGTAGGTTTAGGCGTGAAAGCGTTGGAAGAAGGTGCTGGAGGTGAATGCCTCGAATAGACATATATATCCCGTATAGGCAGGAAGGGAATTCCCAGATGCCCCGTATAGGCGTAAAACCTCGTAAAGGCAGGAGGGGATGCTCCCGATGCTACGTGGAGTAGCTGATTCGTCAACAACCTGACTGCGTGTTGCAGCGCGTACAGATCTACTCGTCGTATTTTATCAAGATGCACAAGGAATGATTCATTTTACGTATTTCGCGTCTGATAGCGGGAAAATACGATTTCGATAACATCTTTGCGCGTCTTAATAGCGAGAAACCGGACTCATTGCCTGCTACACGCGTGATAGCGCGAACAGCCTCCTTACCTGCTTTGCACGTGATAGCGTGGGAGCAGGGTCCCTTCTCGAATATCCCTGATGTGCTTGGCGTACATAAAGATGCGATGCCTCGATGTCAAGGCTGATCTTGATCCTTGAAGAAAATACCCCGCACAGCAGAAAGTGGGGACCGTTCTTCGCACTCGTTGGAAAGCGTATCAATGTCAGCGGGACGCCGTTGGATGGTGCCAGACGATAGGTACATCAAAGGCGACGAGGCTCGCAACATGAAGGGAATATGTGTACCGAGGCTCCGACTCTGTGATAAGAGCTGCAGAGGTGGCACCGAAGTGCCTGTTAGGATCATTTGTGGTGGAGAAGAAAAATGACATAGTTTGGAAAGTGGCGCTTATGTGGCCAAAAGGAGGAAACTAAGCGAAGATGAGAACAAAATTAAGGAGTAGGAAGGAGTGATCGAGGTGGGGGATGCTTTCACCTGATCAGGGGATTATGCCCAAGCTCCGGGCAGGTGCACTCTGCGCCAGCCCGTCCTGTTCCCTGCAACGTTCTATGTAACGTCCTTGCAATGTTTCAAGTTACGTTCTCTGTAATGTTCTTCTGATAGTTATGGTCGTAAGCTGACTACCCTGTACTACGATCAACTTCCCGATACAGGTAGGTTGATTCGTGTACAGTATGCCAACTAGAAAGAACAAACTTCCATGTATGTCGCATCATTTTTATTTTGTCCGCGCCTAGAACTTTGATTCTCAGTTTATTCAAGATAGTGACTTCAGTAATAACCAAAAAGATCTTATTGGACATTAGAATCAACATTCCAATATCCTAGACCCTTTCACCATAGATAGTAGGCAGCAACGAAAAAAAAGCCGTCGGGACGTCCGGGCAGGCTATCATACGATGACTCGTCTTAGAACTTACCAGGCAGAGGCAGACACAAAAGGAGCTGTCGTTTCGGGCAGGATACAACGACTCACCCTAAACCCTCCCGCGGTTGATGAGAGCCGGCGAAATTTTAGCTGGCCCTTCGGGCAGGCTACAACTTATAGAAAGGAGATATGGCGCCGTGGTGCAGCAGTGACATCGTGCTATGTGCGCCATTCATTGTGGAGGCAAGGGACATGTACAAGACGAGGGACAACAAATACCTCGTACCCTGCTGGTATGATAGACTACAAATGCGACACAAACGCTGACGTCTCGAGTACTCGCATTCTGTCATTCTCATTGCTGCCGTATTTCACTGGCACGATGATTGGTGACTGACTGAAACTAACTGCTGGGATGGCCAGAGGACGGCCTGTTATTTTTGAAAGGACTGCGAACTGTGCGCAAGTTGACACTCAGGGGCCATGATATCACTTGCCTGCTGCTGTTTCTGCTACTCGTATGTTTTGCTGATGACGTGAATTAATGTGAAGCGCGAATTGGGAAACCCGTGCGTTAAAGCATATGATGACTGTCCACCTCTTTGCCCAGTACCATCCTGCCAGTGCCACGCATGGCTGCTTCGTAGGGATTAATCGTCGACAATCGAAGGTCGAGGCATTGCTCCATGATGTATTAATGTATTGCTCAATGAGGTGAGGTGTTCATCAATTCATTGGTTCTAGCGTGTTGCGTGTGGAGTGTGGACTGTCGGAATGTTGAATGTTCATGTTTTGCGGCGAAATTATTCCATGAACCGGAACGAAAAAGTGCGGCGGGATTATACGACGACAGTCACGTGCAATGTTTTCCTCGTATGATATCGTTGAAAGCTCGCACACCCCACAAGCTCGCACGCTCGCACACATTTTCTGTCCAGCCTTCTGCCCGACAATCTGACGCGTCCGCCACGCGAGTAGACAGCCACCTGCAACGACAGCCCATCGCGAAGCGATCAAGCACAGCCAGCACTTACGAACCTGTCTTGCAGTCAGCACGTGCCTCGTGCTTCTTTCGCACGCAAGCGTTTACCGGCTGAGAGAGTTTCGCGCTGTTGGACCTACAATATTCAGCAGATAGATTCAACGGTGCTCTCGGCGATAATTACGGACTCCGGAGGAGGTTATTCGGTGGAGCCATGGCGGCCATTGTGAGTGCTCCCACCGCCCCCGATGTGACGACTATGACATGGCATAACATGTCATCATGACACGACACGACCTACTGTACGTAGGCCGACGAGAACGATGTGTGATGCGGCATGAAGAAGGGTTAGGAACTATTGCAGGAGGAAATGTGCAGTCATCATAACATGGCACCTGTTTCTTGCGTTGGAGAAGACTCACGTATCGCCCATTTCTCGGTTGGGACGCGAGCACGTCGTGTCCGCCGCAGTTCAACGCAAGGAGCCGTGCTACGCACAAGCACAGCATGATTCTGATCGAGTATTGCTTCACGCTCGCAGTGCCGGTAGGAGCAGAAAATTGGCAGAACCAAACTCACCATTTTATCTTGTCCCCCATATCTTCCTTTTTCGCAACCTTTATATCGTAGTTTTGCGGACAATATTACGCTGCTGCATTATCATCATGACAACGTCCTCCACCCCATCCCTCGTTTGTTGCGATGCTGACTTGCAGGGCGACCTGTTTTCTTTCATACGTCAATTCGTCGACAAGCGCACAAGGGTGATCTTGGAGATCATCAAACACGCCACGACGCAGTGGATGATGTGGTCGGTGAGATCACGGCAACGCAATATTTGTTTCCAAACTGCGCTGTGACAATCGCCAATCCCTACTTCTGTTGTATTTTGGTATGTAGCAGCACTCTGTAGTAGCAATGTAGGCACTCCACACAGAGCACTGTGCGTCACGTGTGAATGAAACCATGATCGTTTTTCTGCTTGAGGCAGAGTTACAGTGCGGTACGCTTACTTACTCATTAGACACAGGGTGGTAAGAAAGGCAGGCTGAGTTTACTGGGAAGTGTGGATGTTGGGGAACTTTTCGTACTGCAGTTAGTGTAGGGCGCACCCCCTTCCAAATGAGAAACCCCACCCCGGGTCCGTATTACTGTTGCTTATCGGGTGCCCGCTACTAATAAAGCTGGTATTACCTCCTACGAGGTGTTTGTTGCCTCCTATGTGCAGCTACAGAATAGGTCTAGCCAATGTTGTGGCATGACAACAACGGAGGCACAATCCAAACGTTGTTCGAATCAGATGCTTAAGAAGGTCTGCACGGAGTATGTCTAGAGTGTATTGTTTCAACACTGCTATGATAGCAGTCTCGATCGTCAATTCTTGATGTTGGTTTCCATGTCAACCAGAAAGAGGGTGTGTCAACGGCGCTTGCTCTACCGCCCAGCACGACCCCTCGTAGCATTACCCAACCGGAAATAGCGTTTGTTTTCCGCTCCTTTGTGACGACTTTCAGGCTGGCGTGATGAACGCGGTGAGCGAGTTCTGGCAGCAAAGTCAGGCGTCATCCGGACCCCCCGAGAACGTCGTTGAAGGCCTACCGAGCAGAGTTCGGGAGGATAGAGTCATCGTTGTCAACGACAAGGAGGAGGCCTCACCTAAAGAGGAGGAGACCAAACAAGTGGACGAGGACGACGAGGTAAGGGACAGAGACTGTACGTTGTTCCCGGGGTCCCGTGCGGAGGGGGTAGGGTAGGTCACGACTTGCGTACAGAATACGAAATCCTTGTTACTTCACGCTGGCCTTTGTTGGCACCATGAGGGCGTTTGCTCGAAGTGTCTTTTCCGACCCGACATCGGACGACGGTCCGGTTTCACCGTTTTCAGTAGTCAACATTTCCAACTGGGTGCAATAGCTTCGCCGTGAATCGTGAGAAAGCGGACACTATTTTTGCCATTATCGCTAACCACGGCATTGATAGAAACAACGTGCCAGGTGCTACGGTAGGATGAAGGCGCCGAGTTGTATGCTCTACGTGTGAGTTAAACGCGGTACTCGCATGACCTCTGTCTGGCATGCTGTATCATATATCGGATTCCATTTTCAAGTTGACCGTGAGCGGCGAAAAAAAAAGAACGTCGAACCGCCAAGCCGGGCTCGACGGTTGACGCATGCTATGATCGTAGAGGTTACACGCGGTGCGCTGTTATCTGAGGAGCCGTGGTTGCTTAAAAGAGGTTATGCACCTACCGCCGAACACATAAACTAACAAAAAAGAAAGTGCGCGGGTCCCTGATGGATAAACCCATGTTCTAGGTATAGACTACAGGGGCTGATACTGGAAAGAAAGCCATGGCATTTTGACGATAATAGGTTAAGGAGACCAGTTGCTTAAACAACACTTTACCCAAGAAGTACCACCCCTACATCTCTAATGAATAGCTTTTTCAACGATATTTGTGTTGCTCAGGTGGCTAAGGAGGTGTTCGTCCCAATACCAAAGAGCAGCAAGGCCAAGAAGGCCCACAATGGGGTGCGCCGGAGCTCCAAAAAGAAGGGCGCGAAGAGCCGCGCGGCGTACAGTCTCAGGGGTGTTAGCGGAGACGTACAGTAGTCGCGCCTCCTGGAGTAATGGCGGCGAGTATTTGATCGCAAAACATCGGCGCAAGCGATGTTACATGGCGCTTGTTGTGCGGTTTGGACTTGGTTCGCAGGTCATTTTGAGCGAGCTACGTTCGTGCTCTTCTTGGACCACAAGGTGTGACTTCTGCGTGTACTTCTGCGTGTTGCGTGCAGCTTCGGCATGATTGGCAGGTCTTGCTGAGGGACGTCCCCACTGTGCTCTGTACCGTTCGCTGAGTGTCTGTGCAGCTTTTGGTGGGGAGCTTTGTTCCCTGTGGAGTTTGCTGAGGCACCTACAATAGAAGCAGGAGTATCGACCACCAGCATACGAATTGCTGATGCTGGTGCTGCTTCTGCTGTTGCTGCTTGCAGCTGTTTCCGTACCCTGTCATGTATTCTGTAGGATATACCTCATCTTCGTTTGCATATGCTGCCAATAATGAACCTTCCTGATTTATTGTTCAACGAGATATTATCTATGCAGTTTCTTCAGCTGGTGCGAGAGATACCTCGTCATCATTAGCGCAGACTGCCCAGGACGAGCCACATATAGAATCTGCCCAACAAAACACTGCCCAACTATGTAGCATCGTCACGTCGTGCAGTTTTGTAGTGTGTTTAGGCATTGTCGGACAGAAAGGTGAAGCCGTTTTTCTCATACGGCTGGCGGAAGCTGGGCAGCTGTATCGTTAGGAAAGGGTTTGATATCGTGATGATTGATGCTGTCTGTTATCGACATGTTCCGAATATTTCTGTTGTTGGGTAGCTGTGTCGATAGGATAGGGTTCGATACCGATACTGGCTATCGTCGGCATGCATGGTCTCTACGTGTCTAAGGAGGAGCTACTGCTGAGTCTGCTGCCCCCACTGACTTGCAGGTCATGCCGAAAGACTCATCACGCCAGAAAATAGTCGATTTGTTTTGGGAATCTTTCGACACGAGTAAATTGGGGAACGGGATAATGTCACACAAGTTTAGACGTCGTAGTAGCAGGACGGAAACAGGCGCTGTACCCGGGTCGCGGCTGTTGGGCGGCGATATCGACGCGATATGGTGTCATGGTCTTAATTTAATAGCCATCTACAACTATGTGCAGCGTGGGTTTTCATTATCTTGTCTCCGTAGTCACCCGTTTTACACGGTATTAGGAGCGATCTAAGCGTCTGTTACGGACGGGAACACCCTGCTGCAAGACTATCATACAAATACATAAACGTCGGTCGATATTTAGTTAGAAATATGTGACGTATTAATAGTGGCAGAGAGAAAGACGGTTCTGTACGGGTTGCGGCCATTGGGCGGCTGTATCGATACTCGATAAGGGTTTAGATTGATATGGGCGCCTTTATGGCCTCTCGTTTGAGACGGTAGAGCCATCGCCAAGTCTGCTACCCCCACTGGCGGGCACATCCTGCTGCACCACTATTCTACCAAACCCGGTTGACATATTTATCGAAACACTTTTGTTTGGACGGTTACCAGTTGGTGTAGGGCGTGGTTTCACACCATACCGGACGCCGTAGTAGCAGTGACGAAGCGGATGCTGTACCGGTCGCAGCTGTTGGCTGGCTCAAGCGATGCAGTATGTGTTGATGGCTTTGTTCCATTTACCATCCGATATGTTGCAGCGAGAGTAATGATCTTCGACACCTTCATGGTCTCTCGTTTGATACTGTAGTGTCACCGGCGAGTCTGCAATGTCCCTTGGAGGGCAGACGTTTAGAAATGGCTAGACTATGGTTAAGCAGAGGGGGCCCATAGCACGGAAAAGCGAGAGAGCTTCGATAAGATAGAGGGCACACTTTGCCACATGACTGCTTTGTAATTTGACGGTAGCGTCAGGCAACATTGCAGGGTGTGAAAGCGATAGAGCTCTGATGGAATGTTAGAGGTGACGGTTACGCCGCTGTAGATGATTCGCCCGATTCAACGCCGGCAAGTAGTAAGGCGTCCTACGTGCCCTGTACACAACTTTATGGCGAACAAATAGGTACACCATTCAGTTTGGTGTTCTTTTCCTAGGGTGGGTTCAATCTGTGCTTCATTGGTTTTCGCCTTCCTCGGTTGGGAGCGTAGAACAACTCGATAGGAAGACCTATCACCCAATGTTGGGGGTGATCAGGTGATCGTTTTGCTTGGATTAGTTACCGTCTTGTTTTTCGCTCGTTTGTCACTACAGACGAACGCCCTGCCCTGTACAGAGTAAAATTAAGTTTTTTATGGCTATCTAATTTTTCTTTTCCCGGGAGAGGGGATTAATCTGTGTCTATATATTTTTGCTTTCCTTAGCGTTGAGAGCCTAGCACAGGTACAGGAAAACGTATCACTCCGCAAAATGTTGTGCCTGGCTTATGCTGCTCGAATCTTTCGTATTCTGCTCGTCTCTTGACTGCCGACGACCAAGCGATGAACCAGCTTTTCAGTTGAAATGTTTTATCCACGGCACAGTGTCGCAAGACAAACGGATACTGACAATGTGAAGCTGTTCTTGGGCAAGTGGGGTCGGGTCATGTTAACCAACAATCGGGGGGCAGCCTGAGCGCCCTCCGAGCACACGCGTTTGTAGGTGAAGGGACAATGGCCGCGTGGATGGAATAAGTCATTACCTAATATTCGCGAACGTGGCGGGTTCGTTGATACGGTACGCCAGCGCTTGTACGTTTTTAAACCAAGCATTCGTCACTGACCGAGCTCCTGATCTAGGGAACAACCAAAAGTGTTTGGATCCATGATCCGATGTGAGTTTTTCGCTAGTATGCGTAAAACGCCTATGACAGCACAGCTTATTCGATTTTGTGTCGGGCTTTGCTTGAAGCTCTTCCCAACATATATATCTGCTATCGGGTGAAATATGTAACTCCTCAAGTGGGCGCGCATCCCCAGAAATCATTGCTGCCACTCCTCCAACCGTAGCACGCGTCTCAGGAAGTCGCCGAGAAACGTTACGGGACCCAAACACCACAAACCATCTTCAATCACTTCAACATTCCAGTTCGACTCGTGGAAACTCTGCTTTTCACCCTTAACGGCCTTCTGGACAAGACAAGACCGTGGTCACCGCCGTTTTCCCGTCCCTCCCACGGGGCAACACTTTCCTTTCGTCTTATATCGCGCCTACAATTCAGCAGTTCCACTGGTCGTTGTTGCTGTTTTTTTCAAGAAGTCGAGCATTCGAACATTCGGCGATCGAGACGCATGCTACGAGTGGGGTATGCTACTGCAGCACCACTCGTTTCTGAGGCTCTTCCCTCTAAGAGGGTTCTGAAACATCATACGGTAGAGTTCTTTCGAAGGCTCTCCGCATGAGGACCTCTACATACCACCAAAAAGAACCACCTCATGCTATACTCCCACTTCCCGAGGGACTTTCCACGATAAGTCCCGCGGGGCTCCACAACGAATACCGCGGAACTCAGCAACAAATCCCGTGGGAAGTGTCCACCACCGCCACGGCTACCGCCAGCTCCTTCGTGGTCCTAAGGCCCGCCCCGTCCTTCCGGTCGAGCCCGCAAGTAAGCAAGTGAACCCTCCAGAAGTCGCCCACCCCGACCCTTGTCCCCCTCGTGCCCCTAACCTCTTCTTTCTACATATATTCACGCCCCCGACTTCGAAAATGCTTCGAGTTCCAGTACCACTCGTCCCAAAAGCAGGCCATGTTTGTATTTCTTTTGGTTGTACCTTATTTTGGGATTTTTCGCTTCTTGCTGGACATAAACAATGCATGACGTTATCGTTTATTGTGTTTCTTTGTTCCAGAATATGTTTGGAACACACTACTAACACGGGGATATAAGGTGTTGAACACCACCACCACCACCACCACCACCACCACCCCCACCACCACTACCACCATCATCACCATCTCCGCCACCTGGGTAGATCGCGGCCAGAGAGGGATAACTATATCCATAGCTGTTTCAGCTTGTGGGGAACTTCTTCACATCTTCCAGGACAAGACCACTTGCCGCGAGAACCCCACCCTACCGTCCGTCATCCTTGTATACTGCAGAACCGACCCAACAATATAATCATGTACAGTAGATTGTGTCCAAAAACGGGGGCGAGTACAACTGCAAAGGAACACCTCTTTGGGGCTTGAGAGGTTAAACGTGCCGCGATAAATGACGGTTACAACACCGATCATACCAAGCAGCCCATGCCGCTCAGGTAGGGTATGCGTTCGAACGGCAACCCAAGGAGCTCTGCGACACGCGTGAAGCATGGTGATGCAGTGGAAAGATTCCTCTATTGCCGGTTGAACAGTGCCTATTGTCTGTGTACTGCTGGTAAAGAAATCGCTTGGCACAACTGGACCACGCCATTAGAAAAGGAGTGAATACCAGAATTTCAATAGTGCCAGTGTCCGGTATAGTGCTGGCAGTTACTATTGACTAGCACATAGCCACACTATAGGACAACAGGTTGTTTTTGCTGTCCGTAACCGCTTATAAATCAAATTTGTTTCTACTGTTGCATCGGCGGTTGATGTTGCAATTTTTTTTTTGAAAAACGGTTGAATTTACCGCAAAATGTTTTTATCGTTATACTTGGATGATTGATTATGTTGGTTGTCCTCATGAACACGACGGTTACGATCCATCTTATATCAGGGAGTTCCATATATTGGTAAGGAATATCGTGTATTTTGTGTGAGACGACACTCGGCGGAATGGATTGGGGTTATTTTGCCGTACGATTTCCTTCATGAAGCGCCATGAGCTGTCACTTGTTGTTTAGCTCCATAGGAGACCGAGTCAGGCTGGACGGCTGAATAATACAAGCGAGAGTTCTGTGTCGCCGTCTTGAGTCACCACCAAGCCTTCCCGCACCAGCTGCGTCTACACCTTTAGAAGACTATCAACAGACTCACCGTCGCCATCGAGTAGTAGGCGAGGAGTGCAGAGCCAATAGCCATAGCCCATACACTCAACCCGCCCGGAAAAATATGGTTGGCAAATCTGAAAGGTTTCAAGGGTTCGTTTAATTGGGTATGTGTTCTAGGATACCTCGGGTACCACATCTGACCACGTCTGCTCGCTAGTGGTGATACTCAGGTATGTGCGAGCACTCACAACGTGCATACCCTACCATACATACCTTGTTGAGTTTTACAGGTTCACGCTTAGCCGGAAAATCGAAGAAGGTCAAGCCAAAAGCAATGAAAAGCAACGAGATGTATTTGTTTGCACAAATACAGAGGTCTCTCGCTTGCAAGGCATCACAAGGCAAAGCAACGCTAATCAAAAGAAGCAGAAACAATGTCAACAAACACAAGGAAGCACAAGGCAAAGTAGCACGCCAAAGCAAGGCAGAGCAACGACAACCAAGGGAAGCAGAAAGCAAAGCCAACAGAGCTAAAGCCAACAGCCAGACAGAGCAATACCAGCGCTTGCGCTAAATCAGCGCAAGTCAAAGCCAGCGAAAAGGAAAGCAACGCAAGGCGCAGCGCAGATCAAAGCGGCTTACTTCGTGGTACCCTCCCCGCTACCACACTGCCTCTGAACACTTGCACCCAGCTACCCTTCCACCAACCAACGGTACGATGGCTCGTCGACCTAGACCCCACATCTTCAGAATTACCTGTCTCTTACGACAGGCCACAACGACTCGTCCTGGACCCTTGTTACGGTGTGCCGTCTGCACGCGATATTTGTGTAAGCAATAGACCGACCATATGCCCTTGTTGGAATAGTATACATTTCGTAATTTAGCAGGAAAACAGGTATCCAGACCAGAATGTCAGTAGTGTTCAGTCGTGTCTGATTTGCTGTGCTCCGTACGTGCGTGCACTCAACGTCAAGCAGCGCTATACCGTCGCAAACGGGAACCTTTAGAGTAGCGGTGATGCACTCCATGATGCACCGGGCTTTCAAGTCGGTGACATGTCGAGTGATGCACTAGAATATTTGACAGTGCCTATGAGAGCCGGTTCATGCAGCTCGGTCATGTTTCGCCCCCGTCCCCACCTGTTCACTGGCGCACTTCATCTCCTCAAGGAAGTCTTCCACGGTTCTAATAAGGGACTTCTAGAGTATCAATTTCATGTCACGGGACTGGCGGTGGTCAAAGCGGTAGATAGACCTGTGCCCCGTATTCTTCTTTAGATCGTACACCAGGGAGGCTGGGCAGCTCGTTCATAACCTCCCGCCATAAATAGAACCAGCCACAAACATACCTACCAATCCTTTAGGGAGGGCTACAACGACTCGTCCTAAAAATCAATGAAATGTACCGAGGCTCCGACTCTGTGATAAGAACTGCAGAGGTGGCACCGAAGTGTCTGTTAGGATCACTTGTGGTAGAGAAGAAAAAATAACCTAGTTTGTAAAGTGGCGTTTACGTGGCCAAAAGGAGGAAACTAAGAGAAGAAGGGAAGAAGTAAAAGAAGTAGCAAGAAGTGATCGACGGGGGGGTATCTTTACCTGATCACGGCATTTTGCCAAAGCTACGGGCAGGTACACTCAACGGGAGCCGGTCCTGTTTCCTGCAACGATCTATGTAACGTCCTCGTAATGCTATAAGTAACGTTCTCTGTAACGCTTTTCTGCTAGTTATGGTGGTAAGCTGATTGACCTGTACAACGATCAACTTCCCGATACAGATAGGATGATTCTTATTCAGTATGCCGGCTGGACAGAACAAACTAATATGTCTTTCGCATCATTTCTATTCATCCGCATCTAGAACAATGATGCTTAGTTTACTCGAGATAGTGACTACTAATCAACTTGGTGCCATTGGACTGCAGAATCCATATTCCAATACGCCCCTGTTTGATGATAATTCAGTAGCTAGATGAACTTGATACTCTAAACAATAAATACAAACGGTACACCATATTTAGACCTCTGTGTGTAAACAGCAGTAGTATGGAATTCACCATGTCACTCAAGAAAATGAAAATACGAATAGAACAATATATCAGATCTGTTGTATGAACAGCTTATGCATGGACGAAGTCATGTCACAACATACTACACGTGGTGTAATTACCAACGAGAAACACCCTAGATAAGGAGCGCAAACCAATCTGCTGGTTGTTAAACACGCCCCCTGAATTAATACATAGAGCTGCATGAAACCGAAGAAAATAGACAACTTTGGACCCTGATTCAGAAAAATAGTGAAAATGCGTACTATTCAGTTTTACTCCGTATACAGGTACGTACGTGCTTGGAAGAAAATCTGCGAATGTAGGTAGCACGGAAATAGACTATGAGTATAGTCGTACCACAAAAGCTGTACTCGTGGTGCTGCTTTGATGATCAGCGAGTTGTATCACAAAAGCTATAGACTGTTCGTGATACTGTTTTGATGATCAACGAGTTATATCCTAGAAAAAAATAGGTGAAGAAAGAATCTTGTACGTTTACCGCGCCCGCTAAACTTAACCTAGAACACGTAAGAAATTTAGGAAATGGACACCAAACTGTGGACGTGTAAACGTAGTCCAGTGTTGCATGTAAAAGTGTACCACGTTCAGTTCGCGAGCTTGTATGCATGATACATACTCGAAAGAAAGCAATAAAACAGAGAAAAAAAACCACACACTCAAAAACATGGTACGTCGTAGACGTAAGTCAGTAAAGCAGTAAAAATATTTACTTACCAGTCAGTTGTATGAGCTTGTATGAGACTTGTACTCAAAAGTACGGGTACTGTACAGCAGAGCCAATTAAGAAACCTCATAGGTCACAAATACCCCCCCGCCCCCCCGAGGAAAGCGAATAAGGAAAACCTGTAAACAAAAAACGATCTACTGGTACTGTAGTTAGATGTGCTTTCCTGGTGAGCTGATGTGTTGTACATGAAGTAGTGATGATCTTCGTGCCTTCGCTGCTGCGTGGATGTGATGGATGATGTGCTCGTGCATAGAGGTATGCTCGTGAAGTGATGCTGCTGCTGCTGATATTGATGACGAAATGAAGAAGTGATGATCTTCTTGCCTGTTGCTGTTAGTGCTGAAAAGGCTCGCCCTGCTCTTGTCTTCATAGCTGTAGAACCAGCGTATCATAAAAGAAACAAACGCGTAGTTATCGACAATGCTGTTGCAAATGATCACTTCATGGCCCAATAAAAAAACAGATCGATTGCACAGCACGAAAAATGCGGCGTCCCCATAGAAGAACGAAAAACCCTGTGGAACACCCAATATTTGGCATTTTCCCGAAGCCAATGGGCCGATGAACATGTTTATCTCATGTAACCGTCAGACCTCAGGAAGTACGTGGCAGGTCCATGGTTTGGTGGAGATGTTGGTGGCTAAAGTCGATGATGGAGCAGTTGCAGCTGGGCGGTATGCACCCATCAGTGTGCTGTCGATGTGGTGTTGGCCGAATTGACCATGGCAGAAGTGACGGCGAGCACCGTGTTTCATCTCCCCCCAGTGAAACGTTACGGTGTTAGTCCGTGCTATGCAATTTGTATCAAGATTTATTGTGTGCAAGGAAAGCTAGTTCCCTCGTCGATCCATTGCGTGCAAAGAAAGTTTGAACTCGATGACCTGACTCGGCAGTACGATCAGGTCGCAGCTGCTCTACAAACAAGCAGCAAACGTATATCGCCCCTTCGTATTGAACAAAGGCCCGTAATTTCCCTTGATGTTGAGAGTATTGTTCCTTCGGTGTCTCAATATGTGTCTCGCGCGTGCAAGCGTAAGGGCAGTTGCTGGAAGAAAAATACTTTGCTCCAACAAGTCTGACACTAGTAGGTTTAGGCGTGAAAGCGTTGGAAGAAGGTGCTGGAGGTGAATGCCCCGAATAGACGTATATATCCCGTATAGGCAGGAAGGGATTTCCGAGATGCCCCGTATAGGTGTAAAACCTCGTAAAGGCAGGAGGGGATGCTCCCGATGCTACGTGGAGTAGCTGATTCGTCAACAACCTGACTGCGTGTTGCAGCGCGTACAGATCTACTCGTCGTATTTTATCAAGATGCACAAGGAATGATTCATTTTACGTATTTCGCGTCTGATAGCGGGAAAACACGATTTTGATAACATCTTTGCGCGTCTTAATAGCGACAAACCGGACTCATTGCCTGCTACACGCGTGATAGCGCGAACAGCCTCCTTACCTACTTTGCACGTGATAGCGTGGGAGCAGGGTCCCTTCTCGAATATCCCTGATGTGCTTGGCGTACATAAAGATGCGATGCCTCGATGTCAAGGCTGATCTTGATCCTTGAAGAAAATACCCCGCACAGCAGAAAGTGGGGACCGTTCTTCGCACTCGTTGGAAAGCGTATCAATGTCAGCGGGACGCCGTTGGATGGTGCCAGACGATAGGTACATCAAAGGCGACGAGGCTCGCAACATGAAGGGAATATGTGTACCGAGGCTCCGACTCTGTGATAAGAGCTGCAGAGGTGGCACCGAAGTGCCTGTTAGGATCATTTGTGGTGGAGAAGAAAAATGACATAGTTTGGAAAGTGGCGCTTATGTGGCCAAAAGGAGGAAACTAAGCGAAGATGAGAAAAAAAAAAGGAGTAGGAAGAAGTGATCGAGGTGGGGGATGCTTTCACCTGATCAGGGGATTATGCCCAAGCTCCGGGCAGGTGCACTCTGCGCCAGCCCGTCCTGTTCCCTGCAACGTTCTATGTAACGTCCTTGCAATGTTTCAAGTTACGTTCTCTGTAATGTTCTTCTGATAGTTATGGTCATAAGCTGACTACCCTGCACTACGATCAACTTCCCGATGCAGGTAGGTTGATCCGTGCACAGTATGCCGGCAAGAAAGGACAAACTCCCATGTATGTCGCATCATTTGTATCTTATCCGCGCCTAGGACTTTGATGCTCAGTTTACTCAAGATAGTGACTTCAGTGATAACCAAAAAGATCTTATTGGACATTAGAATCCACATTCCAATATCCTAGACCCTTTCACCGTAGATAGTAGGCAGCAACGAAAAAAAAGCTGTCGGGACGTCCGGGCAGGCTATCATACGATGACTCGTCTTAAAACTTACCAGGCGGAGACAGACACGAAGGGAGCTGTCGTTTCGGGCAGCATACAACGACTCATCCTAGACCCTCCCGCGGTTGATCAGGGCCGGCGAAATTATATCTGACCCTTCGGGCAGGCTACAACTTCTAGAAGGGAGATATGGCGCCGTGGTACAGTGATATCGTGCTATGTGCGCCTTTCATTGTGGAGGCAAGGGGCATGTGCAAGACGAGGGAAAACAAATACCTGGTACCAGGTACCCTGCTGGTATGATAGACTAAAAATGCGACACAAACGCTGACGTCTCGAGTACTCGCATTCTGTCATTCCCTCTGCCGCCGTAGTCCACTGGCACGATGATTGGTGACTGACTGAAACTAACTGCTGTGATGGCCAGAGGACGGCCCGTTAACTTTGAAAGGACTCTGCGATCATTGCGCAAGTTGACACTCAGGGGCCATGGATAACACTGGCCTGCTGGGGTTTCTGCTACTCGTAGGTTTTGCTGATGACGTGAATGAATGTGAAGCGCGAATTGGAAAACCCATGCGTTGAAGCACAAGTTGACTGTCCACCCCTTTGCCCAGTACCATCCTGCCAGTGCCACGCATGGCTGCTTCGTAGGGGTCGGACGTCGACAATCGAAGGTTGACGCATTGCCCCATGATGAATTGATGTGTTGCTCAATGATGTGAGGTGTTCATCAATTTATTGGTACAGCGTGTTTGCGTGTGGAGTGTGGACTATCTGTCGGAATGTTGAATATTCATGTTTTGCGGCGAGATTATTCCGTGAACCGGAACGAAAAAGTGCGGCGGGATTACACGACGACAGTCACGTGCAATGCTTTCCTCGCACGTATGATATCGTTGAAAGCTCGCACACCGCACAAGCTCGCACGCTCGCTCACACTTTCTGCCCAGCCTTCTGCCCGACAATCTGACAAATCCGCCACGCGAGTAGACAGCCACCTGCAACGACAGCCCATCGCGAAGCGATCACGTACAGCCAGCACTTACGAACCTGTCTTGCAGTCAGCACGTGCCTCGTGCTTTCTTCGTACGCAAGCGTTTACGGGCTGAGAGAGCTTCGCGTTGTTGGACCTACAATATTCAGCAGATAGATTCAACGGTGCTCTCGGCGATAATTACGGACTCCGGAGGAGGTTATTCGGTGCAGCAATGGCGACCATTGTGAGTGCTCCCACCGCCCCCGATGTGACGACATGACATGGCATACCATGTCATCATGACACGACACGACCTACTGTACGTAGGCCGACGAGAACGATGTGTGATGCGGCATGAAGAAGGGTTAGGAACTATTGCAGGAGGAAATGTGCAGGCATCATAGCATGACACCTGTTGCTTGCGTTGGAGAAGACTCACGTATCGCCCATTTCTCGGTCGGGACGCGAGCACGTCGTGTCCGCCGCAGTTCAACGCAAAAAGTCGTGCTACACACAAGAACTGCATGATTTCGCTCGAGTATTGCTTCACGCTCGCAGTGCCGGTAGGAGCTGAAAATTGGCAGAACCAAACTCACCATTTTATCTTGTCCCTATCTCTTCCTTTTTCGCAACCTTCATGTAATAGTTTTGCGGACAATATTACGCTGCTGCGTTATCATCATGACAACGTTCTCATTCCCATCCCTCGTTTGTTGCGATGCTGACTTGTAGGGCGACCTGTTTTCTTTCATACGTCAATTCGTCGACAAGCGCACAAGGGTGATCTTGGAGATCATCAAACACGCCACGACGCAGTGGATGACGTGGTCGGTGAGATCACGGCAGCGCAATATTTGTTTCCAAACTGTGCTGTGACAATAACCAATCACTACTAATTCTTTCTGTACCTCGTATGTAGCAGCACTCTGCATCAGCAATGTAGGCACTCCACACAGAGCGCTGTGCGTCGCGTGGGAATGAAACCACGATCGCTTTTCTGTTTGAGGAGGAGTCACAGTGCGGGACGTTTACTTACTCATTAGACACAGGGTGGTAAGAAAGGCAGGCTGAGGTTTACTGGAAAGTGTGAGTGTTGGGGACCTTTTCGTACTGCAGTTAGTGTAGGGCGCACCCCCTTCCAAATAAGAAACCCCACCCCGGGTCCGTATTACTGTTGCTTATCGGGTGCCCGCTGCTAATAAATCTGGCATTACCTCCTACGAGTTGTTTGTTGCCTTCTATGTGCAGCTTCAGACTGTAGTAGGTCTAGCCAATGTTGTGGCATGACAGCAACGGGGGCACAATCCAAACGTTGTTCGAATCAGATGCTTAGGAAGGTCTGCACGGAGTATGTCTAGAGTGTATTTTTTCAACACTGCTATGATAGCAGTCTCGATCGTCAATTCTTGATGGTGGTTCCCATGTCAACCAGAAAGAAGGTGAATTAACGGCGCTTGCTTTACCGCCCAGCACCACCCCTCGTAGCACTACCCAACCAGAAATAGCGTATGTTTTCCGCTTCTTTGTGACGACTTTCAGGCTGGCGTGATGAACGCGGTGAATGAGTTCTGGCAGCAAAGTCAGGCGTCATCCGGACCCCCCGAGAACGTCGTCGAAGGCCTACCGAGCAGAGTTCGGGAGGATAGAGTCATCGTTTTCAACGACAAGGAGGAGGCCTCAACTAAAGAGGAGGAGACCAAAGAAGTGGAGGAGGACGACGAGGTAAGGGACAGAGACTGTACGTTGTTCCCGGGCTCCCGTGCGGAGGGGGTAGGGAAGGTCACGACTTTCGTACATTGTACGAAATCCTTGTTACTTCACGCTGGCCTTTGCTGGCCTTATGAGGGCGTTTGCTCGAAGTGTCTTTTCCGACCCGACATCGGACGACGGTCCGGTTTTACCGTTTTCAGTAGTCAACAGTTCCAACTGGGTGCAATAGCTTCGCCGTGAATCGTGAGAAAGCGGACAATATTTTTGCCATTATCGCTAACCACGGCATTTATAGAAACAACTTGCCAGGTGCTACGGTAGGATGAAGGCGCCGAGTTGTATGCTCTACGTGTGAGTTAAACGCGGTACTCGCATGACCTCTGTCTGGCATGCTGTATCATCTTTCGCCTGCTATTTTCAAGTTGACCGTGAGCGGCGAAAAAAAAAGAACGTCGAACGGCCAAGCCGGGCTCGACGGTTGACGCATGCTACGGTCGTAGAGGTTGCACGTGGTGCGCTGCTATCTGAGGAGCCGTGGTTGCTTAAAAGGTTATGTACCTACCGCCAAACACATAAACTGACAAAAAAGAAAGTGCGCGGGTCCCTGATGGATAAACCCATGTTTTTAGGTATAGACTACAGGGGCTGATACTGGAAAGAAAGCAATGTCATTCTGACGATAATAGGTTAAGGAGACCAGTTTCTCAGAAAATACTTTATCCAAGAAGTGCCACACCTACACCTCTAATGAATTGCTTTATCAACGATATTTCTGTTGTTCAGGTGGCTAAGGAGGTGTTCGTCCCAATACCGAAGAGCAGCAAGGCCAAGAAGGCCCACAATGGGGTGCGCCGGAGCTCCAAAAAGAAGGGCGCGAAGAGCCGCGCAGCGTACAGCCTCAGGGGTGTTAGCGGAGACGTACAGTAGTCGCGCCTCCTGGAGTAATGGCGGCGAGTACTTGATCGCGATACATCGGCGCAAGAGATGTTACATGGCGCTTGTTGTGCGGTTTGGACATGGTTCGCAGCTCATTTTGAGCGAGCTACGTTTCGTGCTCTTCTTGAACCACAAGGTGTGACTTCTGCGTGTTGCGTGCAGCTTCGGCATGATTGGCAGGTCTTGCTGAGCGACGTCCCCACTGTGCTCTGTACCGTTTGCTGAGTGTTTGTGCAGCTTTTGGTGGGGAGCTTTGTTCCCTGTGGGGTTCGCGGAGGCACCTACAATAGAAGCAGGAGTATCGACCGCCAGCATACGAACAGCTGATGCTGTTGCTGCTGCTTCTGCTGTTGCTGCGGCAGCTTTTTCCGTACCCTGTCATGTATTCTGTACGATATACCTCGTCATGGTTTGCATACACACTGCCAATGATGAACTTTCCTGATTTATTGTTCAACGAAATATCATCTATGCAGTTTCTTCAGCTGGTGCGGGAGATACCTCGTCATCATTAGCGCAGACAGCCCAGGACGAGCCACATAGAGTATTTGCCCAACGCCATACTGTCCAATTATGTAGCATCGTCACGTCGTGCAGTTGTGTAGTGTTTAGGCATTGTCAGACAAAAAGGTGAAGCCGTTTTTCTCATACGGCTGGCGGAAGCTGGGCAGCTGTATCGTTAGGAAAGGGTTTGATATCGTGATGATTGATGCTGTCTGTCGTCGACATGTTCCGAATGTTTTTGTTGTTGAGTAGCTGGGTCGATAGGATAGGGTTCGATACCGATACTGACTATCGTCGGCATGCATGGTCTCTACGTGTCTAAGGAGGAGCTACTGCTGAGTCTGCTGCCCCCACTGACTTGCAGGTCATGCCGAAAGACTCATCACGCCAGAAAATAGTCGATTTGTTTTGGGAATCTTTCGACACGAGTAAATTGGGGAACGGGAAAATGTCACACAAGTTTAAACGTCGTAGTAGCAGGACGGAAACAGGCGCTGTACCCGGGTCGCGGCTGTTGGGCGGCGATATCGACGCGGTATGGTGTGATGGTCTTAATTTAATAGTAGTCCACAACTATGTGCAGCGCGCGTTTTCATGATCTTGTCGCCGTGGTCTCCCGTTTGACACGGTATAAGAGCGATCTAAGAGTCTGCTACCGACGGGCAGACCCTGCTGCAAGACTATCATTGCAGGGTGTGAAAGCGATAGAGCTCTCTGATGGAATTTTGAAGGTGGCGGTCACGCCGCTGTAGATGATTCGCCCGCTTCAACGCCGGCAGGTAGTAAGGCGTCCTACGTGCCCTGTACACAACTTTATGGCAAACAAATAGGTACATCATTCAGTTTGGTGTTCTTTTCCTAGGGTGGGTCCAATCTGTGCTTCATTAGTTTTCGCTTTCCTCGGTTGGAGCGTAGAACAACTCGATAGGAAGACCTATCACCCAATGTTAGGGGTGATCAGGTGATCGTTTCGCTTGGATTAGTTACCTTCTTGTTTTTCGCTCGCTTTTCACTGGAGACGAACGCCCTGCCCTGTACGGACAAAGCAAGTTTTATACGACTGACTCATTTTTCGTTTCCCGGGAGACAGGTCTGTGTCTAATTTTCTCATCTCCTGAGCGTGGAGAGCCTAGCACAGGTCGATATGCAGGATCACGTATCACTTCGCAAAATGTTGTACCTGGCTTATGTTGCTCGAAGCTTTCGTGTTCTGCTCGTCTCTTGACTGCCGACGACCAAGCGATGAAATCACAGCATCAACCAGCTTTTCCCGTAAGAATTGTTTATGCGCGGCACATTGTCGCAAGGCAAACGGGTACTAACAATGTGAAGCTGTTCTTGGGCGAGTGGGGTCGGGTCATCTAAACCAACAATCTGGAGGCAGCCAGAGCGCCATCCGAGCACACGCGTGTGTTGGTTAAGGGAAAATGGCCGCGTGGACAAAATAAACCATCACCTGATGAACGTGGCGGGTTCGTTGCTACGGTACGCCAGCGCTTGAACGTTTTTACACCAAGCATTCCTCTCTGACGGAGCTCCTGATCTAGCGAACAACCAAAAGTGTTTGGATCCATCATCCGTTGTGGTTTTTGCTTCAATGTTCGTAAGATACCTATGACAGCACAGTTTATTCGATTTTGTGTCGGTCCTTGCTTGTAACTCTTCCCAACATAGGTATCTGCTATCGGGTGAAGTATATATCTCCTCAAGTGGGCGTGCATCCCAAAAAATCATTGCTGGCACTCCTCCAACTGTAGCACGCGTCTCAGGAAGTCGCCAAGGAACGTTACGGAACCGAAACACCACAAAACAGCTTCAATCACTTGAACATTCCAGTTCGACTCGTGGGAACTCTGCTTTTTACCCTTAACGGCCTTCTGGACAAGACAAGACCGTGGTTACAGCTGTTTTCCCGTCCCTCTCACGGGGCAACACTTTCCTTTCGTCTTATATCGCGCCTAAAATTCAGCAGTTTCACTGGTCGTTGTTGTCGCAATCGATTTCACAAACTCGAGCATTTGAACTTTTGGCGATTGAGACGCATGCTAGGAGTGGGGTATGCTACCGTAGCACCACTCGTTTCTGAGGCTCCTGCCTCGAAGAGGGCTGTGACACATCCTACAGCAGAGGTCTTTCGAAAGCTTTCCGCATGAGGACCTCTACACACAACAACTACCTCATACTATACTCGCACTTCCCGAGGGAAATTTCCACGATAAGTCCCGCGGGGCTCCACGACCAATACCGCGGAACTCAACAACAAATCCCATGGGAAGTTTCCACCACCTCCACGGCTACCGCCAGCTCTTTCGTGGTCCTAAGGCCCGCCCCGTCCTTCCGGTCGAGCCCGCAAGTAAGTAAGTGAACCCTCCAGAAGTCACCTACCCCGACCCTTTTCCCCCTGCCCACGCCCCCACGCCCCTTTCTCTCTATGTACATACACGCGTAAAATCTTTGTGAAAGGTATACCGGTATACCAGAGCCGAGATGTTAACCCCAGCGCACTCGCTAGATATAGTAGGTGTGGCAGTGTACCACTAGACTACCAAGTCAACCCCACTCGATTTGATTTAACCAGAGGATATTGGTACTCTGTTTTATTTAACCAGGGGTTCTTGGTGCTGGACTATATTTAGTCAGCGATTGTTCGTGCTCGGCTGGAGCTTTCATGAACTTCCACGCAAAAAACGAGTGCAGGAAGCTGACGCGCGCCTCGCGCACCTCCTGCCATTCGTTGACTCCGGACACACTTTCCTCGTGGGCACACGCTACGACAGAGGTACACCATTTTGCCCTCTTGAGGGTGGTTGCTTGAATCGCTCCACACCTCGCCCCCAAACCTGCTGCGCAAATCGAAAGTGCAACTCGATTAATGAACATGCTCACGGCCTAGGTATTAACGTAACATTAATATCGCGCCAAAAAAACGAAGTATCTGGTAGCCTATAGGTCATTTTCCCGACGATTTTGGGTTAAGGAGCCCCGTCATCCAGAAAAAATGTTAGCCACGAGTGCTACCGCGTGCTACGATGGATGCATGAAGGTATACCCCTTTTCGGCTAAACTATTTTCTGATTGGCGGGGGCTCCTTAACTCAAAATCGTCTTACATTCATTATTCTTGTTGCGCAATAGCATTTTGTGGGTGGCATTGGAATATCATACCTGTAGTAGATCAGGGGTTTGTTCATCGGGTTGGCACTTTCAGATTACCCTTTCAGTTCTTGCCTCAAGAGGGGGTAAGAATAGAGCTCAAGTGAGGGGTAGTATTAAGAAGAAAAATGGTGCACCTCTACGTACCGCGTAGCACGTGTCTTAACCCTCACTTTTTCCCTTTTTTTTTCCCCTCTGAAGTCCGAAAGGGCTTGTAGTTACACTATTACAGAGATCCACTGTTAAGACAGGATAACATTTCACAAAAAAAGGGAAGCATCGCCACTTTGTAAGCGAGCTCTCCTGCGCTTCAACTGTGTTCGATCAAGGCTCTGTATACTTAGCAAGACCATCCAACGAAATAAACTGTAGCCTAACGCTTTTACACAAAGTCGGGTGCTTTTTTGCCCCTTTTGTTGCTTGATAGTTCATCCTGATAACAATGGATTTCCATAATATTAATAATACCTGTCGGTAGCAGACATTCTCCGCAGTCTCTGGGGCCCATCCCAACGTCGCAGGCAGACAGAGCCCCTGTCGAGTGTCGAGTTTCCCTTCAAAGAGGTAAAGGAGGAGCATACGCTTCTATTACTGGTACCATCGTGCTATCAGTACCACACTTCTACGAACAGTACTGTGGTATCATAAATAATAGTAGCTGGATGCAGGATGCACTTGTTACTCTTCTTTCCCAAATCGCGCAACCCCAAGAAAAACCTTCCGACACGTTCCCCCGTGGCAGTGCCCTCCATCGACGCTCGACAAATCTTCGAGGGCTCAACCCACCCCATCTCCTTGAGCGAGGAACCGAAGACCGCACTCGAACGCGCGCCGTGTGCATCGAGCCGTAGGCTCGAAGCACTTCAAGCTGTGACCCAACCAGTATAAGACTATCGAATATACCGGTACTGTTCCAGCCTTTAGAGTGCAAGGCCGGCCGAGCTGCTACCTTCGGCAGGATTCTACGAATATAACCTGGCCAGTAACCTCACTCTACCTGCATCTTGCAACGCATCGTCACTAGCGAACCGCAACTCGCAACAGGGCAGTTCTAAGCGTACGGTTACCTCCCCGTGACGAGGCCACCAAAAAATACGCTCGAATTCCGTAAACACTACGTACGATGTACCATGATCTAGAGCCCCCCGTCGCGCATGGTGCAAGCAATGTCCGCCTGGTTTGTAAAAAACTCGACGTGCTTCGTCCCGGCATTGTAGGGGTGCGAGGGTCTATGGTCATCCAACCACGGTCATGCATGACAATGAGTAGATTCGCCTTTCCTCCTCTACTCCTCGAAGTCCGGCAAACTCTACGACTAGCCCCTATCTAGCGTCCCTCGTATGCCCTCGGCTTCCCCGTAACACCAGGACATACTTCAAAAGCCACGATATAGCCCAATCTAGCAACGAAAAATTGATGGCAATTCAGGTATATGACGGACGGACTGACCGCCGTCTAGACATCATACGAAATACACTAGTTTTAGTGTGGGATCTACTAACGGCGTGACTGTGACGGCACCTGAAAACTGCCGTCTGCTGACATATTTTCTATCTAGCGCCCCCCTCCCCTACAGGCGTGACTTGTAGCAACGCTATGACATACCCCTGTCTAGCGCAACAAGCACGTGCATGGTCGCGGGCGTAAGCCACGTTAAACTTTGAGAATGTCCTTCTCCTTTGCCGACACCTTTTCATCGATCGTTTTGGCGTACTTGTCGGTAAGTTTTTGGATGGCGTCTTGCGCGTCCTTCGACTGAGGTTTTCACAGTCACAGAATGGCGTTTGAGGCAGAGGGGGGAGGGGGAAGGTAAGGGGGGGATGGGAATGGGACGGGGGGGGGGATGGGAGAGGTGGGGGGTGCGGCGGGGGGGGAAGGCGTTGATTGATCGATTTTCATTGCATTACTAGAAAAAGTGTCAGCCTGTCTTGCAGCAAGAGGTTACCTTATACAAAATAGCGCTGAAGTAACGCGAGGAAGCAACCACAACAACAACAACCACTACCACCACCACAACAACAACTACCACAACAACGGCGAAAACAATCAACAAGTACACTACGCTATGCCACGCATAGCCAGTCGGCGCGATACAGTCCGGGACAACACACAGTACGCCAACGCTCCCTACCCGGCGACCACGAGCATTCTAGCAAAATGTACCAGGTATACCTTACATCACCCCGTACACCACCGCTCCGTCGTCGTTCCCATTTGCCAGAACCGCCATCTCACCTGGTCCTTCCCCAACTTCTTGGCCTTTTCGGCCTTCTTTACGGCATCCACCGCCTCCCTCCTGATGTTGCGAATCGCAACCTGACGCGCCGAGTGTTGACGCACAGGGAGCGTACCCACCACCCAACGCAAAAACGATGAGACGGTTACATGGTTTCACATTGTTGACAGAACACCACCTAGATCAGATGGTTTCACACTGTCGACACATTACGATCTAGATCATCTAGATCACCTGTATCTTTTGCTACGAGATATCGTGCCAGCGCCGTGTCATACAGATCATACCCGGCAAACACGTGCGCCAAAGCCGTGTCGAATATATCCCACTCGGCAAGCATAACTCTAGATCGTGCAGATACATATTTCGGTGGGACGTCTGCCGCGAAAGAGATATATTATTAATATTACGGGGGACCATAGTAAATAGGACCAAATATTGTGAGTCAAAATAGGGAAATATATTGGTTTTTGTGTGTACCGTAGGTCCTATTTACTATGGTCCCCCGTAATAGTAGATCATTTGATCTGTCCGTGGTCTAGACGGCTCATTTCACGAGCGAGCGTGGGAGCTGAGAACCCACAACAGCCGCAACAACATTAACCCGCTCACGAAATCATAGGGAAAGCCATGTAAGAAAAAAATCAACATTGCAGCGCCGACCACACCAAGCAACCACGCATGCTACGGTACAATACCCTTAATTTGCCGAGGCTCATAACCTTAGGAGCTCTACTGCCTTTTGAGAAAAAAATTAAATTGCAACCCGATAAGCAATTCCATGGCCTAGGGATATCACCGAAAAAAAATGGAAATCACAAACCGTCCGCGCGCCGGTATTGGGCAGTTCCTAGGTTTGTCAGCCAGGATTTTTAGAGCAAAATAAATTCTCCCCTATTCGACACTATAATACCAACTATTATGGGAAATATTTTGAGCGATTATTTCTCTCTTTGACAGGGATCTTCGACACCAAACACAAGAATCATCCACTATGGGACCTGAAATCATCGTTATTTCTGGGTTCAGAAATAATCGAGGCCAGAAATCAGCGGATTTGGTTATTTCTGAGCCCAGAAATAACAGCTCTTCCAACCTCTCAGAACTGGGATTATCTGACTTTTGGATACTACCTCGTACCAAGTATCACATGTCACCACTGCCTGTACCTGGTATGATACCTGTCTGCTGTACACGTCACCCATCGCCCACAACAAAGAATCACAAAAACACCTACGACAGCATACCGCGCTTGTTGTGTGCGAGACAGAGCTTAGTCCTCACGCAAACGCGACAGCACCACCACCACCATTATCGAAACTACCACAGGCACACCACACCAGCACCACACCAGCAGAGACAGCAGCAGCAGAGGCGGTGGTGACCTAACGTCGCCGGCGACAGTGTACGTGCAAGATTTCAAAACTAAAGGCAAATGGCAAAACAAGACCTACCAGTTCAAAATAAACCACTATCCAAAAAGCAGAAGCCATAATGGACGCCCCTTACTTCTGATGCAGTTATTTCTCGAGTCTCAAAACTAGAAAATAATCGCCAGAACTAATAGCTCAAAATTTTTCCATGATAGTAGGTCTAATAGTTGATTCAAACGAGAGACAAAAATAGTGCGAGTAGACCTTACCGCTTGACAGATATTCGATGCTATGGTTGACGCACGCTTGAGTGCAGGACGAAGAGGACTAGCCCTAAACACACTACGGTGTTTGCGACGTACCAACTTTGGTTGGGTGGGGTTGGGTAGGAAAGCATAAAATAATAGTGTCGAAACCGTCGAACATCATACTCCAAGGCCAACTACCCAACCAACAAAAAAACAGCGAAAAAAAAAATGAGAAAATATTTTTTTAGCATTTTTGGATTTTTAACCATTTTTTTCCGAGGGTTGGTTGGCCTTGGATTGTTACATTAATCGGTTAAAATACTAGTGTTTACATTTGTTTTCCTCCCAACCTAACAGAGTTACGGGAACCGCAAAAAACGCCTAAAATGTTCGATACGATGGTTAACGCACACTGTGTACGAGACGAACAGGATCAGATCTAAACCAGCCCTAAACAATGGTTGATTGGGTAATTAGAGTCGGAGCAGCTAAGACCAGTTATATTCCTGTCGCACACAGTTATCCAGTGTCAAATAAATGGTAAAGTGTCCTCTAAGCGACTTGGAATAGCTCACTACGTTGAACGTGGGGTATCCACTACCTCGGCGGAAAAGGAACCCGAGGAGAGACAAAATAAATCAACTAGCGCATTTGACCTGGAAAAACAATTAGCTCTTACCAGGTAGTTAGTTTCTCTGTTTCACACTCTTAGAGACCACAGAATCTGTATCTCTCTAAAGTAGAACGACATAATCAGGATGAAAACTATCGATAGGTCTAGTGGCGTCGTTGGGTAGAAAAAAAGGATAAACGTTAAGACAACACACAAACAGACACATACGCGGTCACACAAAGACGCAGACACACAAACACACAAACACACAGATACACACAAACACACAGAAACACACAGAAACAAACACACACAGACACTCACGGACACACACAAAAACCTGTAACTTACCTTCCCCTCCTCACCCAAGCTCTTGGCCTCTTTAGCGAGTTCCTTTCTGCGGTCCTCGGTCACCGGCGGCATGTTCAACCGGATCACACTGCAGCCAAGTGGGAAAAGGCGGAGCGAAACGGGGGGGGTACTCATTTCATGCACAGCCGTAGTACTAAGACCATTCACCCTCGCATCCCTACAATGCTCGGACGGAGGACGTCGGGTTTTCACTGGCCAGGCAGACATCGCGTGCACCAAGCGCGAAGCGCCGTGAGGTGTTCGGCGAGTCGCATGAAGGGTGAGCTGCATCCTACTAAGAATCACTGGTGAGGCGGACTTTCGCTTCTTGCGCGTACTTTCTTGCATACTGGTTGGCAGCTTCGAATGAAGCAGAAGGCTATCATGCATGACCATGGTCAGTAAAAACCTAGACCCTCGCATGCCGACAATCCCGAAACGGAGCACGTCCGGCTTTCATCGAACGTGAGCGGGGGGTAGCAGCCACGAGGTATGTGGCCTACAGCACTACCGAGGGAGTGTTCAGAGATAGTGTTCATCTTGTCTGCGACAAATATCAACTACATCGTTCTCCATAAGGATGGGGTTTCCTAGAATATTCAGGGGCTTCGCAAGTTGAAAAGGGTGGGAAAATGCGTGCCTATAAAAAGCACCAGGTATGTATGAGCTATATGCGCGAGATTCGATGATAAAATATACCCTGCGGTAACCATTAACGTGGAAGACTGAACGCACGAAATCTGGAGTGTGTGGAACGATATTGCACACGTGGAAGACTGAACGTAGGAAATCTGGAGTTTGTGGCACGATATTGCATGTTAATATATGGAACGCGTGTCGGCTCGGGGACATCCACGTGTATGATAGAGCGTGTACGTGTGAAAATGGACGTGGGGAGTAATAAAGACACGAGGGGTAATAGAATCACGAATCATATGGCAGGGTGCAGGAAGCTGGTGGGCAAACAACTGGCAGAAACTGCTGCCGCTGTGAGGATTGCGTACGGCTAAAGGGATCAGCACAAAGTCACGGAGACAGCCAAATACGAGGTACGTCGGGAGATACAGAGCGAACCCTCTCCCTGAACAGGCGATTTACAGTAGTGCGCGACAGCACTTTCTAATTTGAGACTGAGAGTTGAAAAAATGTGGCCGGATTTTTGGGCGAAATATAAGAAGTCCCTGACGCATACCAAAAATAGAGTAGGACACCCCCTGCCCCACACAAAAAAATCTGAGCCCCGTTTGGTGTAGTAGTCCCAAGTTCGAAGAACAAAAAAAGGAATTATGTGCGGTAATCCAACGACGGTTCTATAGTCCTGGGTCGCTACCAACGTAAGGACTGTTCATGGTCAAAGGCAGGAAGGGCAGAAATGGGCGCCCACGGTCGCGTTGCGTACCGCTTGCTTCGCGCGCACAGCTGCGCCGAGTATAGAAGGGGAACACGTTCTGTCGGGCACGACACTCACCGCCCGCTGCCGGACGAGACGCCTAGAGGCCAGGGCTACACTGTTGTGGTATCGGAACATGTAGGATCTACAAAATAAAACGAAGCTGGTGGTCTACTAGTGTCGATCGTCACCCGTACGATGTGCGGAAAAATTGGCTCGACTCTTGGACGAGACAAATAAATAATTTTTGAATACTATTAATAATATAAATATAGGGCGCACCCCGGCCCCACGTAAAAATAATTAAAGCCTGGTGTGGATACTAGGTCCTATCCCCTAGATCGTACCGCCTCGTTATCACTAGAATCCTTCATGGTCACCCTGGCTCCTCGAAAGGGACTCTGAGGTGTTCTCTCATCGCTTGACCCTCGAGCGTTACGCACATAACCCACCTCGGTGTGTCTCCACAGCTCCATCTATGAAAGAGATCAACCAGCTACGGGACTACGGTTCGACACACCCGAACATAATGCTTTCTACTGGCCATTGCTCCTCTTGCATGGTCGGGGGTGAGGCCACTGTCCGCCTCCCCGAGAGCGCTCGCGAGATGTCGCTCATGATTGTCTAATCCTTAGGGTGAATTCATGCATCCATGCATTCATCCATCTACCGAATGAGACCATGCCCCCTCTAAAAACCTCAACCCTAACCCTTGCTCTAACCGTAACCGCCCAATTCTATAAGCATATTTTATAAGCATTTTGTATAAAATTATCATAAATACGACAGCTTTGAGTTCGATAAACTTAGGGTCGATACTCATATTTGCAAGCTGTGTGATACACCGGCCCCTCGTTTTTACAGACGTGTTATTCTTTGAATATATATATATATATACCTGGTACATATGTATGACTGTTACTATGCATGTTGCCAGGGAAAACATCAACAAATATTACCTATAAGAATGGTAGCAACTATACGTACTTTATTATTCCAACGAAGGAAGTTGTTATAATAAATTTGAACGTCGCTACTTTACCTGCCGTCGTTGTTGGGGGTGAGACCAATGTCTGCCTCCTGGATAGCGCTCGCGATATCGTTCAGGATCGTCGGGTCGTACGACTCCACCAGGAGCTGGGTTGCGCTGGACAAAAACAGGACACACACGGCATTCCATGGTACAAAGATAGATTAGCTGGTGCGAGGAACTCGCATGGCACTCATGACTGATGTTCGGAACTGTCGCCAATGTGTGTGCAATGCTGTGTAATGATAGTCGGCGTACACTCCAGGAAACTCCAAAAGGGTCTACCACTACCACTAATACTACCACTACTGCTGCTACTACCACTCCTACTCCTACTCCTCGTCCTCCTATTGCCACCACTAGCAGTACACTACCACCACTACTAGTAGTAGTACCGCTGCTGCTACTACTAGAAGTACTACTACTAGTGCTGCTGCTACTGCTATTACTACTACTACCGCTATTGCTACTGCTACTGCTACTGCTACTACTACGAATGCTACTGCCACTGCTACTGCTACAGCTACTGCTACTGCTACTGCTACCGCTACTGCTACTACATACTACTACTACTAATAGACTACTACTACTAGTGCTAGTATTATTAGGCACAAGCGACGGTAGAGATGCAATGCATTTTTTCTGAGGCTCCTCTGTTGAGGATCTCCATACCTCATCCCCTGCCACCCGCCAACGGAACATGCATCTACTAAAGAAAACGCCGTCCTGCATCTCGCGGGGTATTCATACGATACGCGTCCCCGCCACGATAGCCTCTAATGTCGCGAACCCCCCCGCCCCCTCTCCCCCTCCGATCCGACCCTTACCAACAGCAAGCGATGGACTCAATTCAAAACCTTAGAAAGTGCATAGGCTATCCACCCCGCCCCGTCGACCCTGCCCCGCCCCGTACCGCGCAGCATTTCACCTTGTGGTCTTGACGGAAGCGACCTGGTTGAGCGGCGTCTCTGCCCCATAGCAGTCCACCATCACCCTGTCGAGCACCTTAGGGCTGCACCGAAAAAAACAAAAAAAACAACAAGATCAGCCAAAAAGGGAGCGAAAGTTCCCTCAAAAGGCCAAAAATAAACGCAAGTGCTTACATTTTGTTTACATGTGAGCGGTGTCTCTGCTTCAAAGCGGCCTACCACCACCCTGTCGAGCACCATCAGCCTGGGCTATTAACAGAGAAAAAAACAAAGGTCGTGAAGAAAAAAAAATGGCGTTGGAGGGAGTAAAAAATGGCGAAAAAAACACGAAAACGTTTGCTGAAGATGGAAAATGGCTAAGAAATGCCTCGCCCTGCCGGTTGGAAGGGTTTTCAGGTTGTCCGCCACGCCATCGAGCATCTACGGTAGATACGCTGCCTGGCGAAACCTACGATGTGATAACAATCGACCGCAGATAAACAAATAACCCACCCTGTCGGTTCCAAGGGTCTGACAGCAGACAAACCACCGTGCTCAACATACAACGTGGGAACTACGATGCAAATCAATCTACGGTATCACAGGTGGATAGATGCCTCGCCCTGCTCTACGGAGTGACACCCATGCCCAGACGCCTCCCCTTGTTATAGCATGAAATATCTACCACGCTAGATCTACGGTATAATTTACGGTCTATTTGATGTTTGGGTACATACCTCGCCCTGCCAGTTCGGATAGTTTCGAGGTTGTCCGCCACGCTATCCGTGGACTTCTCCATCCGGGTCTGCGCTGAGGCCATGTTGGCCTTGTCATCAAACTCTTCGCCAGCCTGCGCCAGAAGATATCACGTTAGACCATGGTTAAAGCTGGTAAGATTTGGGGTCAGCGTTGGCTTGGTACACCTAACCCTGCTGCTTTTACCAGTACTAGTGCCAGCACCAATACTGCTAGTACAGCTAATACTGGTACTAATAGCACTGTACACTAGTATAGTACTACTGGTACTACTACAAACAGTAGTACTGTGTACTACTAGTACCAGTAGTACTACTACTGTTAATAGTAGTGCTACTGCTGCTACTAATACTATATACTAACTACAACTGCTACTGCTGCTAATTTTACAGGCCTACGATTAATAACCACAACCACAACTACTAGTCGTAGTGCTACTAGTATTATACCTCTACCAATCCTACAAAATTGTCATGTGATATAGACACGTATGTGCAATCTGCCAGTACTACTAGTAGTCCTCCTCCTGTTCCCCGTCCTCCCCCTCCTCGTATTACAACAACAACCAAGGCCGTGTGATACCGACATGTAATATCGGCAGTACTAAACTTGCAGCTCACCATCATCAAGGCAGATGAGGCCCTCGCGCGAGGAGCCGTCGACGCATAAGACGCCTGACCCCCGACTCGCTGTCGAACGGAAGCACACAGAAACGCAAGGGAAGCACACGGTACACCCCAGGGAAGCAGGCGGAGCAATCAAGGGAAGCCAAGGGAACACGCAAAGGAAGCGGGCGCCTCAACAAGCGAAGCTCAAAAAGGCGCATGTGGTGCAGGGATAAGTGTCCCGGGGAGTTACCTATCAATATATGATGGGGGTTTTAGTGCGTGTGGGTTCTCTGGCGTGGAGCGTCTCGTACGAAGCCTCTTTCTTTTTAACCATCACTTTTACTCTCCAGCTCAACTCGTAAGAGGTTTTACCCTCAGCGACCTTCTGAACAAGCCGTGCGACCTTCTGAACAAGCCGTGGTCACAGGTGTCTTCCCTTCTACCCCCCAGTCGCACATGCCTTCGTTTTCATCGCACATACGTAGGGTTCCGCATTCCCACTCGTCAGTTTGGAGGGCTCAGGTCCGGATGAGATCAGGTCTGAGTAGGATCAGGGCACCAAGCGGGAGCAGGGTGCAAATCATTTTTTTCTGTACGCGTGTTGACCAATCAACCTCACCGAAACATCCGTAGTTTACCACCGAATGGGCTTTGTCGAATAAGTTGCAAGTTCCACTTATTAACCGAGCACCCTGATCTCACGCACGCGTGGGTTTTCAGAGCAAAGCGACGGGTCGGCCACAAAAATATGGCCCAACTCCTGCACTACATAGTGTCAACAGTATTAATAGTATACCTGGTACATTTTTCGGGGGCAGGTTTTAGAATCTTGCCCCTAAGGGGGGTAGTTACTTCGTACGATCGTATACTCTAGATCTGCGTCGGGTTGACTGCTTCTTACCGGCAGCAAGCAGCAGTTACGCGTCTCCTCTGTATCAGGTGTGTGCGGAATTTTATTGGTCGTTTTCAAGCAAGCGGTTGCGTCGACATATACTACCTGGCTTGATGTAGAGGAAAGGAACACCACTCAGCGATCATATACTACACGCTAGGGCATATTTTTCACGAGCACCACTAACAAGAGCACCAGACATGGACGCGACATCTACATGACCACAACATCTTGGACGACAGTGGGGAGAAAACAGGGCGTATAATCGTACACTAGATAATAACAATGTGAAAAAGAAGTACAGACAGTTATGTTAACACTGCGGTAGACCACACTATCAACCTATTACGCAAGGTATTTCGTGCCTCCGGCCGTTTGCATGATCGCCTGACAACCTCTACCAAACGAAGTAGCACATGCCTAACAAAGTAAAGTCACCCTCGCGTTCAATAGTGGTGACATCGCATGCCCACGCCACCTCGCTTGGTGTATTTGTAAGATATATCTCTGTCTTAGAGTTGGCGACCTCAGAGCCCCACATCGGCACGGCAAAAATCATAGTCGTAAATCGTATATGTGAGACAACAATAATGTGCAAAGGAGGTACAGACAGATATGTTAAAATTGCGGTAAACCGCACTACCAACTTATTACGTAAGGTATTCCGTACATACCGTCTGCATGATTGCCTCCCAACCTATGCAAAGCGAAGTATGACTAACGAAGTAACGTAATTGAGCGCGTGTACACTAAGCGTTCCTTTCGAAACAATAACGATTCGCATTTTTCCCTTTCGTTCTCAATGGCGGTGACATTGCATGACCACATCACCTTGCCTGTTGTATTTGGCAATATGTATCTCTCTCTCATAATTAGCGATGTCAGAAAAAAATGGTATCTACATGATTGTGCCTATCGATTGAAATATTCTATCTTTCGATCCATGTACAATAACAAATTATGAAGCTTTTAACACGTTGTTTACTACACCTAAAAACTGGGTTGCATACTACATGTAACATCAAACCTTCTGGAATAATAAACATTACCAGGCGGGTGATATAAAGGGGTGTCTTCTTGCTGCAACCGTCACATTCTTCCCCTTAGGGTTTATAGCTTCCGCGCACATATTGAAATGCTCGCCCCCCCCCGATCCCTCTTGTTCAAACGCCCCACCTGAAATCAAAATCTACCATTAGAAAACACTACCAGCCAGCTGATATCATCTCATTATCCATCTAGCCATCCATGCCGTAGCTCCAACTCATCTCCGCCCTCCGCCCCCCCCCCCCCCCCTTTTGTTCCCCGCCCAGTTCGTTCAAGCGCCCCACTTACAATCGAAATCGGCCAGAGTAATAAACACTCCTAAGCAATTGATACCACGTCATTATCTTTCTAGCCATCCATGACGTAGCTTTCATTCATCCCCCCTTCCCCCCTCCAACGCCCCCTCCTTCCCCACACCCCGCACGATCGCCTAGACCCAGCACCGCGCGTATAGCAAGCCCCTACATATATGATTAATACGCGCGATCGGAGGATCACACACAATGTTGCGAAGATCAGTGTCGACCAAATCCTTGATCTCATAGCTGGAGTGTATTTTAATATTATATGTGACCTAAACCCCTTGAACCCGCCCCCTCCCCCCCCCCCCCCCCCCCTACCTTTTTTTTTTTTTACCTCGCTTTCTCTTGCTTAAACGCCTCACCTAATATCGAAATCCGCCAGAGTGATAAACATTTCCACGCCCTGGATATCGCCTCGATATCGTTTAAGAGCCGTCCATGCCGCTGCTGCAATTCCCACCCACCCCCGCCCCCAACGCCCCCTCCTTCCCCACCACCCGCACCATCGCCTAGACCTAGCACCACGCGCATAGCAAACCCCTACATCTATGCGACCTAAAGCCCTGCCCCCCCGCCCCCCGCCCCCCCCGGCACATTCCCCCCCCCCTCCCCCACAAGAAGGATTCATAGTTTCCACGCACAAATTGACCTGCCCCACCCATCCCCTCCCCCTCCTCCCCCCCTCCCGCCCCCCTTTTGATCAAAATCAGGCCCCCACGTCCTTCAAAACTCCGCCCTCCCCTCACTGGTTATTCGACTTACAGTATTCACTCGATAAACTGATGCATTTCCTTCCACAGCTGTCAGATTTTGTCCCCATCAGAAACGGGTTTTATAGTTTCCGCGCACAGACTGCCTAACATCACCCTGTTGGCCCTGATAGCTACACTGTAGTTGCAAGGGGAGTCGCCGACCTATATCCTTAATGAGGACACACAACTCGTAATACGCGCGATCGGAGTATCACACACAGCTTGCGAAGATGAGTTTCGACGAAATCTTCGATCTCACAGCTGGAGTGTATTTTCATTTTTATAATAATATAATTCCATTTTTGGTGTTCCTTGGGCACAAGCACCATTTTATAACTAATTTTCAAGGACGTCAGCCGTGAGTTTGACGAACTTCCCTGGGTCAATACTCATCTTTGCAAGCTGCGTTGTTGGTACTCGTAATATACTATATGAGTGAGTTTTTATTGGGAGGTGTCTTATTTTTTGTCCACTATAATGGTAAGTATAGGTATTTATACTTTAGGTGGGGAATTTTGAGCTAGGTATAACATCACATCTATTTTATAAATTTATTTCTGTAGTTTCCACTATACTGCTTTATCATCGTATGTATGGTGGGCGGTTTATTTTATAACTAATTTTCAAGGACGTCAGCCGTGAGTTTGACGAATTTTAGGTCAATACTCATTTCGTCTACAGCAGTACTGTCGAAAATAATTTCGATTAAACGATCACAGCATCGGTACACGAAGCAACTCGGGCTGCTGTTGGTTGGGGTTGGGGTTGGGGCTGGCGTTTTTCGTCGTTTTATCCGAAATCCCTTGTCGTAATACTGGAACCACAGGCCATACACAAAAAACTTCCTATAATAGAGGCTCACCGGACCTGTGCCGTTTGTAGTTTTAGGTTGCTTTACCAAGGTCCCATGTCCCAAGCCTCAAGTCCCAAACCACACCCCCAGTTCCCAACATGGATTTGTAAAAAGTAAACGGTTAGAGCTGGTTGTACGGAAAAGCTCAAGTACTCGAAAGACGCACACCAGGTAGTGCGTGTGGCGAATCAGTGTCCCACGAGCCCATCAACGGTGCACACAGCGGCGCCTGCGGACCGCCAACACACAGTACTCCGGCAAACATGATCCTATACTAATTCCAAGTATTTTGTCCCCAAGAACGTGGGTGCGGTATTTCAGTAACAACGCACAATGTTCCAGCAGAGTCTCGTGCCAACGCCGCTGCCGTACATACTGCTGCTGCTTGCTGGCGTACGTGTTGCAGCTGCTTGCTGGCGTACGTGCTGCAGCTGCTTGCTGCTGCACGTACTGCTGCCGTTTGCTGCTGCTGTTGTGCTGCTGCGTCTTGTGTACTCCTCAGCTGTCAACACAACACTTGACACGTTGACACATGGTCACATGCGATGAGCTCGCAACACAGCAGTAGTACGACTGTTTTTCTCCTGTGAGCTTGAACATAAAATTCACGCTGGCTCACGCTTTCCATGGCCATTCTCATGACTAACCGGCTAACTCCATCATCACCAACACCATCATCAGCTTCGCAGCATCGCTCGGCGCCCATACCAACGCGTATGTTTCATGTCGAGCGAAGCCACACAGACAGGCATACTTAGTGTACTTCTGGCTACCTGGTCTTCCTATAGTGCCGGTATGCGCCAGCAACAATGCCAGCTTTATATTGGGCACCGGCGCTAGTGAATTTATAATACTAGTAAAAAAGTACTTCGAGTCGCGCTACGCGATTTCACCCGCATTATAACGCAAGTAGGCATTAACAAACCAGCACTAAAGGGAACTTCACTCTGTATCATCGACCGTCAACTGCGAGGCAACACTCCAGGAGCAGAGTAATGCCCGAGTTCCCCCTTACCTTTACAGCAAGCGTTGGCGCAAATACGAAGCCCGCCGCCCCAGAGCACAGGGCCACTGCGGTGGCTGATGCTGTGGCTATGAACACTGAAGCCTTCATGATGTACTACAAAGAAGATGGGGAATCTGCTGGCCAACGTACGGGGTGGCTGCGTAGTTTGTGGCGTTTCGCCCCCTGTTGGAAATATTTCGAAAATATCTCTATAAACCCATCGTTTGATTAAGAAATCCTCAACAAATGAACAAATTACATTAACAACAGCAGCAGAAGCTCGACGTGGTTGCAGTAAAGACCTTCGCCAGCACAGGTGGGTTGATCGCTTGATGTTCTTCTCAGCGTGGATTGTATACCTAAGCTGTAGGCGTACTGTGTCGTAGCCGAAGAGGTCCGATTGACGGTGTCCTCGCCATATCCTGTAGAAAGAGCCCTGCGGGGTCAGCCTGCCTCTTGCCACGGTGCGGTATTTGTCGCGGGCCGAAATACCGCCTGATGCCGGCAAAACAACGTTCATTCCCAAGGAGCAGTGCTTAACTCCTCGGTAACTCGATGCCCCTAGCCGCCGACAAGCTGTTTCCTCCTACTCGCAGCTATGCGGGGAGCCGCGCTGCGCTCCCTCTCATTTGAATTTGTGGTGGTGAAATGTGTCTGGTTTCATCAGGAGCCAGCTTCCAGTGCGGTCCCCCGCTCTGTGCTGTGTAGGTTGTCAAAGAATCGCAGGACGACCATTGCGACGACTGCTGCTACTGCTGCTGCTGTCGTAGCCGTGAATTCACCAAGTCCTGTGGGCCGTAATGAAACGTCGCTGCTCTAGCTGCCATGAAGATTATTCAACAGGAATTGGAGCAATAGCGCCCATGGAGCTATCTGTGTGCGCATATGTCATATCGGCGAGCGGTATCGTCGCAGCCGTAGGTAGACCAAAACAAGTCGTAAGCTTCTCCAAGGGCTCGGTTCCAAACGTGTTTTATTTGTCGCGCTATTGGTATTCGAGCTTCGATCTTTCTCTTCGGTTTTTCGTTCTCCACCAGTGATGGTGAGAGTATGCCTGGCCACCGCGCGCCTCTATCTTCCCCCGTTCCCCAGTTGTCTGTTGGCTGGCCTTGGGGGTCTCTTGATGGTCTCCGAGACATCTGCAATGTCTACGTACCCACTCCCTCAAGTCTTTCTCTATGCCACTCGTGAGCCGCTACCCCGCCCCCCGTTAGGATTTTCTTGCTGCAAGACGTCAATATCGTACCTGGTACTTACCACCTTTACCGCATATGTACCGCTACTGCTTTAGACCCAGATGCTGACTGCTGTAGATGTGGCATCGTCTTGTCCTCTTTTGATCAGCTTGTGTGTAACCTTCTCTATCAATAGGCAAGGCAAGTTTTTAATTTATTTATTGTGTAAAGTTTTTAAGTATACCTGATATACCATGTTTTCGTCCTGTTGACCGTGACAACTCAGCTGACGTCCTTGAAATATTTTTGTACAACATCCATCCGGGGGAGTGAGTCACCGACCTGTATCTTTCACATCTTTCACATCCTTCATCAGGATAAAATGTAGAACACGCGCCAACGACCTTCCGCAACAATTGTGCAACTAGTGCCATATCGGGATTCACAAACACGATGCTATACACGAGATGTAGATGTACCACGCAGCTTGCAAAGTTGAGTTTCAACCGTTCAATCGGTCGTACTCACAGCTGTCGTTTTTCAATTTTCTGTTTGTTGGATGAAATATCACACCAGGTACGCCAGCTATGAGTTTGATCACGTTCGAGAGGTCTTCTTTCTCACTCTTCATGATGCCTCTCGCGAGCCGCTTTTTCCCCTCCCCTCGTAGACAACGACGCTATCGTAGTCATTGAACGTCGCACACTGCTGTCAAATTTTGCCGCATGTTCGGCCTTCCTCTCTCGCTGTTTGTTGTTGGCGGCGGCTTCTTGTTGGGAGATTTTATAGCAACGGCGGTGCTCCGCCCCGAGGGCGATGCGTGGTCAATGATACGAGGATGTTCGCCCACTCCCCCGTCCCCCCTCCTCTCGCATTCATATAATTGCATATTATGTTTTACTTCGAGGTATTATTTACTGAACATATAATCTGTTGTAAAAGTTAGCCTTGTATTTTACCGAAGCGCCTGGTACCTTGCAGGCGTTGTTGCCTCGCTGCTTGTTGGTGGCGTGCCAGAGGCCGCTACGCACGAGCAAAGCCGTGGCCCGCTCGCAAAATAGCAGTCCACGAGGATACAGCAGCGGTACCCCTTTGGTCACAGTGAGTCCGCCAGGGTACCAGCAACGTGCAGTATACCGTTATCTTACTCATAATGTAGCAAGTACAGCAGTGCCTACTGGAGTACCTGGTAGCTTACGTACGTCGTAAGACATGCCGGTATTCACCCGGCAGCCATTGTCTCGTGCTGGAGTGGCGGTGCTAATGATCCGAATACTCATATACCAGTCATGTTTTTTTCATCATCACTTTCATTCTCCAGCTCAACTACTGTGTAGTGAAAGGTTTTACCCTCAGCGACCTCCAGGACAAACCGTGGTCACACGTGTCTTCTCTGCTTCCCCCCGGCGCTTGCCTTCGTTTTTATTGCGCATAGGGTTCACAGCGTTCCCATTTGTTTGCTCGTCTACCGCACATACATCTATCAACAGCAAAGATAATGCCGGCCGCCGATCTCCGACGGTGTTAGATGAGCGGCATTCCCATTGTTTCTAGAATGTGCCGTGCAGCATTCCTGCTGCCCGTACTTCATGTGCTGATGTGCAACAATGGTTTTGGGTGGGTTTCCGAGAGATATGTAGGTTTTTCTTCACCGCGGACGCTTCGCCAACTTCTGTTACCGCGAAAAAGGTTGGTGTTTGTTACCCACCGCCCACTTGAGTTACTTGTCCTTGTGTTACCGTTGCCGTTAACGTACATGCCTGCAAATAACTATTGGAGTGGAAGGTCTGTGTGCGTCCTTGCGTTCTTTCGTTCTTTCCATCCATGACGCCCAACACACAGCACATTCATTGCGCACGCAGTGTGTGTCGGGTCCATGTGTGTGATGCGAAGATCTCTATCGTATTTCATGATATCATAAAATACGTGGTGATCAAAACCTCTTGCACGACGTACGAGTATGTACAGCTGTGAGGTCGCAGATTTCGTCGAAACTTATATTTTGCAAGCTGTGCGTGATCCTCCGATCGCGCATATCGTACTTTTGTATTCCGATCATGGTACATCTGCGGGTTTGCTATTTATACTAACATAAATAATAACATCATCACGGCAGCACTCGGTAACCCTTCTACCGCTGCGAAAAGCAACGTACACTAATCCCAAGTGTTTTACCCTAAAACGTGTGTGCGGTCCTACTGCTGTAAGTCTAATATCATACGTCTCGACGGACTCAGTAGACTGCTGTACCTGCGGTATGTTTGGAATCCACCTGGACGGAAATGTAAGCACCGTTTGGTATACTCATATAAGCACAGTCAGTAACAAAGTGGTGGGGGTCTCCCTGCGGTGCCGGTATATATGTGCCAGCCAACAATATCGGCAGTATACCGGACACCGGCACTTTTCGGTTTAGAACGTTACTGCGACTACTTTATCATTCCCAATTTTTAAAAAAATATAATACAAGCAGTAGTAGTCTCTCTAACTGCAAGTTTTTTGTCCCCATGTCGGGAGTGCGGTGTTGAACGGGTTACAACCCATTTACAGCCCCAAAACCCATTGCTATGATGATCCCAAGGAAGTTGTCCCCAAGAACGGGTTTCCAACTGTAAAGAGGGGTTAAAGCTAGTTCCAGTCGTGCCAAGCAATAACCCATTCACAGCCCCAAAACCCATTGCTATGATGATCCCAAGGAAGTTGTCCCCAAGAACGGGTTTCCAACTGTAAAGAGGGGTTAAAGCGGGTACCAGTCGTGCCAAGCAATTTCGCCCGCACTAAACTGGCATTAGGCGCTATTCAACCGGCACTATAGAGAGGCGCGGGTGCACTGCGGTGTACACAGGCGGTCCGTACATTTCCGCCCAGAGTGGTCATGTTTGGCCTGTGACTTTTTTTGCCCGGTACATCTGACATGGTTACACCATAAGCGTTAGCATCAGTCTCCGGTCTTGAATTGTTTCGTCTACGAAACGATATTATACGAGTGTCATACGTATATATATTCGTATCCATATCAGGTCATATATTTCGCTGCTGCCACTGCTGCTGCCGCTTTTATTTGCAACACAACGCTTCTCGTATATATTACTCTCACGGGTAAACTCCCCCCCCCCCCCTCACCGGTTATTCGACTTTCAAGATTCACTTGATAAAAGGATACATTTCCCTCCACAGCTGTCAGATTTTGTCCCCCTCAGAAACGGGTTTTATAGTTTCCGCGCACAGACTGACTAAAATCACCCTGTTGACCCTGATAGCTACACTGTAGTTGTAAGGGGAGTCGCCGACCTATATCCTTAATGAGGACACACAACTCGTAATGCGCGCGATCGGAGTATCACACACAGCTTGCAAAGATGAGTTTCGACGAAATCTTCGATCTCACAGCTGGAGTGTATTTTCATTCTTTATAATATTACTCTCACGGGTGTAATGTCTACGTACACTGCTGTAGTGTACTCTACTGCTGTGCTCGTGCCGTATTTTATCCATGGTCACCGACACATCTTTATCTTTCGCGTGCAGCAGCATAACAGCAGGATAAACGTGCGTGCCGATGCCTCTTAATTGCGCAGGGAAAGTAAAAGATAGCCAAGGATATAAGAACACGCACAGCGACATAGCTCGCCGCCTCCAAGCATCAGAAGCAGGAAGGTATATACCCGAGGGGAACCAAACACACGCCGGGGGCAGCAGCACAGCAAGAGCAAGAGCAAGAGCCGCGGCCTCAGCGGAAGGAGGAGGAGCAACAGGAAGAGCAGCAGCAGCAGCAGCAGCGCCAAACGCACGCCAGGAGCAGGAGGAGCAGCAGCAAGAAGAGCGGTAGAAGCGGCAGCACCAGCGGCAGGAGCAGCAGCGGCAGGAGCAGAAGCAGCAGCAGCGGGTGATTTAGATTTTCGGAGCAATTTATTTTCGGCGCGGTGAATTTTTTGTTTTGTTTCGCTTTTGCTATTCTTCGATTCTTATTTTATTTGGAGACATACACCTGCGTATTGGTATCGTAGCGTTATTCCCTCCAGGCCTCCAGCTGCTACGCCTGCGTACAACGGCACCACCAATACGAGCTTGTATGATATGGGCATTATTCTGCTGGTGTTCAATGTTATTAGTACAAGGTAGGGGTGCAATGCAGCATGCGACAGCGCTGGAGCAATTGACAGTTGCAAGTTCCGGCTGTTAGTAGAGTTTTAGACGGAAATATGAAAATGGCCTCTTTTGTACTGATGATCGTGTAGGACGCATTCTGCCTTACATAACAATTTCGCCCTGTCCGGACAAAATAGATTGTTAACTGGTGCCGTGTGTGCTCTTCAGACTGTAGTGATATTTCCACCCATTTACATCAAACACAACCAGTGCCCGTGCTCATGCCCCATAGATTGACGAGCTCGCTGGTCACACACTAGGAGGTAGAGATACACAAATCGAATACGGCAAGTGATTTTGCCGCGCATCGCAATGAGCACGCGAGGCAAAAAAAAAACATGCAAGCCAGCACACCTCATATTCCAACTGCTGTAGACTATTCGGGTAGCAGATTTCGGACGGACGATGGTTTCCTGTGTTTTTCGCTGATTGTTCCTGTGTGCCATGAGTAAAGGTCCTCGTGGGGTGCAGATCTTCGATATATCTTGGTCGAACGTCGCACGAGCACATACACTTTTGTTTGCAGTGTAGAACATAGGCTACTATCATGCTATTGCTTGAAGGCAACAGCAGCTACTGTCGACTTTCTGCACAGTTACTGCCAACTACTGCAGCTGCTGACGACGTTGCTGCTGCTGCCAACATACTGCAGCTGCTGACGACGTACTGGAGCTACTGCGGGTGAAATGCACCTACTGCGGGCGTACAACTCTACATTACTATCTGTAAATTTCGCAGCAGCAGTTAGACAGCAGTGTTTTCTTTCAATGCTCCTACCTATCATATCCATCGTAGCACAGCAGACAGTGTCAATGTCATGTGTGTGTTCTTACGGGCCCAGTGTTACTAACGTGACGTCCCTAAAACCTCCACCAATTACCGACCACCGCCTTCGACCCAGTTACCGACAGCCCTGCCAATCAAACGCCTCCACCGCACTCTTGGTGGAGGAATAACACGCCAACAGCAGTAGCATTTGCACAGTATACTGAGGTATTATGTTACCAGTACGTACTAACGTGAAGCCCGTAAAGCCTCCGCCAATTACCGACCGTTCGACCCAGCTACCGACAGCCCTGCCAATCAACAGGCTCCCCCGTTTCTCTCGGTGGTGAAATTGGACGCTGGCAGACGAAAATGCCTCCCTTCGCGTGAACTCTTTCGGAAGCAAAATTTTGTATACGGTACTGTAGTGTACTTGCATATGATACTAAACTGAAGCTCCCTAAAACCTCCGCCCAATTACCGACCGTTCGACGCAGCTACCGGCAGCCCTGCCCATCAAAAGGATCCCCCGTTTGTATCGGTGGTGGATGGCGACGCTGGCCGACGAGAGCGCCTCCCTTCACGCGAACCCTTTAGGAGGGCCGGGATCGGGAATGCCGGAGAGACCGCGAGGATCGTATGTCAGCGCGAGATCGCTGACAAATGAGATGAATTTTTCGGGCCAAGCGCAGCAATGGCATGTCATCGGGTCGGGCGGAGTTACGGTGAGAAGAGGGGAGGGGGGGGGGTGGGGGGGGGGCAGCAGTGGAATTTCATTGGAGCAACGGAGTTGAGGTTGGAAGTGAAGCGAAGGAGGGAGGGAGAGGAGGGGGTGAGGAGGGTGTAGGACGAGGGAGAGAGGCAGGAGGAAGGGGGGGGGGGGGGTGTACCAAGTGTGTGCATGACCGTAGTCGTATGACCATAGACCCGTTATGCCGGGACGGAGCACGTCGGGTTTTCGCCAACCAGGCAGGCATTGCTTGCGCCACGCGCGAAGCGCCGTTAAGTTTTTGGCGAGTCGCATGAAAGGCGAACTGCATCCTTCTTGAAGCCGCTCGTAAGACGGACTTCGGCACGGCACCTTGTGCCTACTTTCTTGTTTATGGATGACAGCGACCAACGAGCTTCTTTGTTTTCTGGTGTGGCCACTGCAGAGGCAGCAATGGGTATTACTATGTAACTGTCTCGTGAGTGCCTTACCATATTCACACTACGTGATGCGATCATTCCCCTTCTGCGGAATTAGGGTTCTCCACCCCGCACAATATGATATAACAACCATCAAGGAGGGGGGGGGGGGGGGGGGCGATGGAGGGAGGGCAGAGGCTAGAAGGCGGCGGGGCAGAGGCTTTAATGGCTAAAAGAGGATATATACCGGCATACAGAGGGGGCCTAAAGTCTGTAGACAAGCTACACATCATAGGCCTATAGATCAGAGGCAGAAAGGGCGACTGAATGCTACAGAGAAGCTATACCGCATAGGACGGTGTACCGCCCGGGACGTTGTATATCACACCCCCGGAGTATACCACCGTGATGATGAAATAGTTAAAAACCCTAAACAACCACTCGATTCATCACCCGGGTACGTTGTATACCACACCCCCAGCTGTGTCACTCCTCATATCGGCGGTATGAACTCCCTGTAGGTATCAGCCCCCCCGAAAATGCACGACTGGTTCGGCAACAACCTTCGCCTTCTTACTGGTCGTCTTTGTTCAATTTCAATCTCGCACGTTGGCCCAGACCCACTCGACCCTGTAGCTAATCCTAACCCTAACACCATCCCTTCGGGGGGTCGGGGTCGGTACGGGGGGTCGCGCGGCTCCCAAGCGTGCTTGTAGTGTGGTGCGATGTGGTGTGGCAGTCCTTCGCTACCACAAGACAGTTATCACACCCCCTAGAATATTCGATATCGTTCGGTCATGTATTCGTTTTACATGCAAAAATGACCACCCACCGGGGAACATTGTATAGCACACCCCTGTGGTATTTGTTGTGTTGCAGTCCTTTGCTACCACTATTATGACAACCCCCGGAATATGCGATCTCGCTCGGTAATGCGTTTTTTCAAATTGAAAAACGACCACCCCATTCGTCACTTATCACCGGGGAACATTTCATGTATCACACCCCTGTGGTGCAGCCGGTCGCCCCGGTGGCGTATCAGGTTGTCCTCGAGCCTGGTATAGGTCGTTTTTGTGAGTTCGAGTCCCCCCGAGTGCATAATTGTATAAATTCGTTGGGACTTTTTCTTGTGCATCAATTGACTTGCGGAAAGCGCGAGAGCGTGAGTTAGCAACACTCGATGAATAATCGACGAGCAGTGGGATTGCCTAATCCTATGCGCGATAAAAGTTTAAGGCAAGTACCGGGGGGGAGAAGGGACGACACCTGTGACCACAGCTTGTCCAGAAGCTGGAGAGTAGAAGTGTGTGGGGGAGAAAAACACACACATATATGTACAATTGTACAAGGTTCCTCTTCGGGATTCTGATAACGTGAAACCCCGGGGGCGTCGCAAGGCGAAAAGGGAGACGCCGGCAATACACGTATACATGGTTTTCCACCTACAGTGGCATTACGCGTACTCACATAGATAAACCCGACTGCTCTTCTTGGAGGAAATGAGTGGCATGAGCCAGTGCATTGCTCCAAAGAGAGAGTAGTAGTATTACTCAGCGGGAAGAGTGTGGAAGCGGTGGTTGCACGTTGTAGTGATGTACGCGCAAACGAATTGATTGTGGTCAGGGGATGCTGTGTACCGTGCGTGGAGTAGTGCTCGTCGCTATATAGTACGTCACATGTGTTTGCATTTGGTGGTAGTGGATAGGGTTGACCAGCCAATGCCAGTCGCTCTTGGATATTGTACAATAATCAATTGGTTGGCAACAATTTCGGTATATGTGGCGTAAGTGGTAGGGTTTCCATGAGTTGGGGGTAGTGTTCAATGCTTTGGTACTGCTGTATTTGAGGGGAACCGAGACCTTGATGTAGTCATATCGTTTATCCCCGTAGAAAGCAGAGCTAGATCGATACACTAGTGTTCCCACCTGAACCCGCCACTACTTGATGCATGTGGTCAGAAATGTATGTGTGTTTGATATGTGTACGATAATAGCAGCATATCTAGAACCGATCCAACCAGTCAATCAGATGGCGTCCTGGGCGCGTGGCGAACGCTGAAATAGAACTGTACCCGATTTTGGCCACAGCAGCACCGTGCATATACCTGAGTTTGGCTGTCGCTAATAAGGAGATATACATTCTTTAACCCTACCCATGTTTCCACTCTGCCCCCCCAAAAATTGGCCTGGTCGAGACTCGCGTGCATGCTGCGCTCGCGATGCCTGCCACCCTCGCCGCGCTCGGCGCCATCTATCAAGTTTTCCCCGCTCTATGTGCCAGTGAGCCCCGTCTCCCGCGCGGGGAGATGCAAGCCGTGCCCTGTGGCGCTCGTTCCAACACTCGGCTGCTCCCGGCCTCTACCTCCCAGCCTCCTGCTGGTATCCGCTCTGTCGGGAAATATAATACCGGGATATGCATTTTTGTTCAAGTAAAAACGGTCCTTACATTCGACGCGTCCAGTTACCTCGCAAGAGAAAAGTAGACACACCGGGTCAACCACGCCCACAGACGCTTTCGCTCCTGCCTCGACGAGCGGCCGCCCGCGCGACGGGAGAGCGCAGGCCGGTTTACCCTTGTCTGCACCCATGCCCACGCACCCACGTCGAGATCCGGGGCCGAAACGGCCAAGGGCGGCGCCCCCCCAAACCCCACACTAATCCGATCCACATGTGCACTGCTGCTACTACTACTACTGCTGTATGTTGCTGCTACTGCTGCTGTTGTGCCGCTGCTGCTGAGGTTAGTTGAGTAGCGGGCCATTTTTTCAAGAATAAAACAACGAATAACAAAAAGTTTATCAAAATATCAAAATTTGAAAAACAATTTGGGGTGTTCCAAGTGACCTGCTCGTCTCAGGGAGGCGGAACGCAATCCCTTGCCAAATAGAGCCAGGTAAGCGAAGTTTAATGCGCCGAGCGCCGCCACGGAGCTCGGCCGAGATCCAGACATTCTTCATAATGTACCAATGGCAGGCTTGCTTGCCCCGCGGCCGAAAGTGCGAGAAGAAACACTCGGCCGCCAGAGAGCAACCAGCAAAAAAAAAACGAAGATAATATTTTACATATACATATATCACACCAGGTGTTTTTTGGGGCGCCAAGTTTTATCACTGGGGGTGTGGTGTACAACGTCATATACGGTAGGCCGTGTACCAGAGGGCGGGCAGGGGGGCATAGGGAGGCAGGGGGGGACATAAGCCTGAGAGGGGCCGAGGGGGGAGAGCACAGGGGGAGATAATGGGGGCAGACACGAGCGCGAGTAAGGGAGTAAGGCCAGAGTGGGGGCGGTCAGAGGCCGGCTAGTGGCCACAGGAAAGGAGTGGTGGGAGGGTATTCATTTGCTGCTCATTTGACTATTGATCACGCATCTCTTTCGAGACGGATCACCGTTCCTACTCCTATTAATAGTAGATATACCTCCATAATATGGGTGGAGGGAGGGGGGGGGGTGCAAGGACGATGGGCCCCAGAGGCTGGGCATTGGGAGGGGGGGGGGGGGGAGGGGGGGGAGCTAAACGAAGGGCGGATTGGCGGAAACCAAAGCGACCTAGACCAGAGACACAGGCATAGCGACCTAAAAATCGGCAAGTGCGGTATCGTCAACCTTCTTCAAAAGGGGGCTCCCGTAACAAAATCGATTAAATCGACGAGCGTAAAATACTGGAAATTGGGATGCTGACCCCTATGCGCGATATAAATGAAGGCCAGTACCGGGGGGGAAAGTGAAGACACCTGTGACCCCGGCTTGTCCAGAAGAAGGTCGCTGAGGGTAAAAAACCTCTTACGAGATTTAAAAAATACAAAATAAATGGTGTTGGTATTTGCCAACCCCATACCCGTAATCGTCTCTGATTTACTCCCGGGGAGATTTTTTTTTTTGTATGAATGCACACCCCTCTGGGGGGAAACCAGGAAGAGGGGGGGGGGGGGGGTTGTGTTTCAACATTTCCCCGAGGGGAGATCTACCGGGGGGAAGGCAAGAAGAAAAAAAACACACACAGTAGCTCACGCACCACACACATGAAACATGGACAAGATCTACGAGCAGCAGGTCAGGAAGGAGAGGAAGGACGAGGAGGAGGAGGAGAGCACGTGGGGATAGTTTCTAAAGTTGAATTTTATGTGACGGGCAATGGAGGGACCTTGTGTTAATTAATTTGTCTTTGTGTTTTTTAATTCCCTCCCTGGGCCCAGAATTTTGCAGACTGTGCAGACTGGTGCCAAAGGAATGCATTTTACTTCAAAATCAAAACACTCACGACGACATACGTTCATTCCAGAGGTTCTCGTGTCACTTGACGCAAACGGTTCACTGCGAGATGACGAATTCAACACAGTTCTGCCATTCCTTGCCTCGTAAACGCACAGTCGCGCACTCGCTGCCGAAAGTAGACGACGCATTCCATCCTCAATACCGGCAAATACTCTTCTGTAGTACCGCCATTGACAGTGCGAAATGCGGGGGGGGGGGGAAAGTTCTAACCCCGGGGGGATTTCCGGCAAAAATACACACCCCGGGGATAAATCCAGGCAGAAATTTTTTGTTTTTTTTTTGTTTTGCGAAAAAAACGATGCCGCCGGGAGTCAATCAGAGAAATCCTGCTTCCAGGCCGAAAAGGTGGAGGGGGGGGGGGGAGGATAAGTCCGTAACCCGGGGGTAAATCAGAGACGATTTCAACGGTTTACCGGCACTATCCAGGCGCATGCACTTTGGGAGCAGGGTTAGTTGATACCAGGTGTAGAGTTACAAGGTTCCCCTCCGGGACGTGGCTGGCTTAAAATTTCGGTTGCGTCGCAAGTTGAAAAGGTGTGGGGGGGGGGTTCTTGAAGACTAAGAAGAGGAAATGTTAGAATGTTGGCCAGTGCGCAAGTAATCCGACAATAACACCGACCAGTTTATAGTTTAGTTTATTCATACTGTAGAGAGTTCCGGTCGTGGTGAACAAGTTCACCGGCACTATTTAGAGCAGCGGCTTTGTTCAACCGGCACTATATGGGACCCTCCCTTGTCTACGATAGAGATTTCCAGTCATACCAAGCAACTTCACCGGCATTATAGAGGGCCGTGGCACTGTTCAACCGGCGCTATATGGGACGTCCCCCCCTAGTCTACCGCTGAGAGGTCCAGCCTTACCAAGCAATTTCACCAGTGCTATAGAGAGCAGCGGCACTGTTCAACCGGCACTATAAGGGAACCCTCCACCTTAGTCTATCATACCAGGTAAAAAGTTCCAGCCGTGGCAAGCAATTTCACCGGCACTATATGGAACAGTGGCACTTTTCAACCGGCACTATTTGGGACCGCCCCCCCCCTGTCTTCGGAGGAGTGCGCAACATTACAAGTATTGTCATGTTGCGTGCGTGCCGTACATGTCGTTCAGTTGCTGCGTGGACACACCCAGTACCCTTAGTACAAGCTCTTTTTCGTTGCCGAGGCAGAAACCGTCGAAACTAACGCAGTCTGGTCTGTCGCTTGGGCGCAGGGCAGCTAATGCTGTCCTTCACTGTTTCGATCGCGCAGCTTACTCCGTCACCATGCCTCGCCCTTTTGACGTGGGCCAGCCAGCCAAGCTGCGCAAACGTCTCCAAGCAGTGATCCTCACCGGTGAATGGAGCACTCTTGTACTCTTGTACCACAAGATCATGGAGCAACAACCCCAAGTAGTCCTCTCGTGTGCCAATAAAGTGCAGGTTACTCAGCTCTTGATTCCCAAGGCGTTGGGTGTTTTCACCTTTTTTTTTTAGATTTTTCGTCTCAAGTCCCAAAGAGGTTGTAAATTATAACTAGAGTGTTTGCGAAAAACGTTCTTCGTAAAGTCGCTTCTTCAGTAGTTCCCCCGAAGGTAGGATTTGCGGTACTTTTCTTAATAAAAGGAAAAACAAATGAAGAACAAATATTGTAGCGAAGGTAGGTTTTGATAGAAAAAAATGCGGTACATTTGGGCTCTCCGTTGCTTTCGCCTACAACACACCGAGTGTTGCCCGACGCAGCTTTAATCACTGATCACGGAGCATCTTCCTTGCCTAGCACACGCCACCGGCTGCCTGCTGCTTGCTGTATCGACACAGCACAACAACCGCCTAGAGCACACAGACTCGAGGGGCGTAGCTAGAGTATGACGCGGATGGGCGGCGTTGGGGTGTGCCAGCGGGCCGCCCCGATGCCCGCTGCTACGACGGTGCGCTCTCGCCCGCTGGGTGTCGTGGAGAATGCGTACTCGTGCTCGTACGCAATGCTGGTATCATAGACTGTGGCAACATGACAGCTCATGTATCATTTCAATTCCACCACACCGTGATAGCTGCAGCAGCAGCAGCAAGCAGCAGCACTACGACGAAAATAATGTGAAGCCGGTTCCAAAATTGAAAAAACAATAATGGAAGCTGTTGTTGCTGTGCCGGTGCTGATGCTGGTGCTGCTTGTTTTTGGTGCTGAAGCGGATGCTGCCGCCAATGCCGCTAGCTGTCGATAGCTGTGCTACTGCTTGCTGTGCTACCGCTGCTCGCTGTGGGGGGATAGCGGCGGCGGCACTGCGGTGAACTCTGCCGCCGCCGCCGCCGTTGCTTGGCTGCCGTCGCTACGGGTGTGCTGTTTTTTCGCTCTTTGTTTTATGCGTCTTACCTTCCTTTTTTGTTGCCTTGTTGCCGCACAACTCCACTTCCCCTCTCAATTTGTAGGCGTCACGTGCAGGGTTTTGCTTACTTTCAACGCAAGCACACCAAAATCATGATGGGAAGGGAGATTCACATTTTTTTTGCGGAAGGAAAGTATTTTTCCCAGGAACTTTTTTGGCAAACGCTCTACTCGTACGTTCTGCTGTGCTTTAATTTTTGTTTTTGTGCGTTGGTTTTTGCGGTGTTCTTTTGTACCCGTGCCGGAGATCTATCCGATGGTGTTTTTATTTGCGGGCGATCGGTGGTACAACCTTTCATTCGACGGACATATCACGACCTAGATCATATAGACAATGTAGACCATGTAGATCGCATAGATCATATATATCATGTAAATCGTATAGATCATACATATCATATAGATAACATAATTCATGTAGATCCTATATCTGTCGGTTTGATATGTCGTGCAGGATCTGTGCAGTACAGATCCAAGCCAGGAAACACGTGCTAGGTCGTGCAGATGATACGGTTCCTACCAGACAGCATGATTTATGGCCCACACAGCTCGTATAGACCAGGGATCTGTTCTTCCCCAAGAGACAGATCATGCACAAATCATCTATAGGGGTCCGATATCTCCGACGTGTGCGACCTTTTAGTTAGTTGACTCTGCGCCGGTAGCTTCCGTTTATGTTTTTCTTAACAACTGTGTTTGCAGGTGTCCTGTTCTATTTGGTACCTGGTACTGCATTTCCGTTATGGGGACAATTAACTGGGAATAATAAAACTGCAGTAGGGTTATTTCAGATGTCGGAAAGGGGCATATATTAATAGGTATAACCATCGCCTAGACCTAGCACCACGTGTATAGCAAGTCCCTACATCTATGCGACGTAAAGCTGTTAAAAATCCCTTTCGCCCCCCACCCCCCACCCCTTCGAACACTCCGCGCTCTCCTCACTGGTTGTACGACTTACAACATACACTTGATAAACTGATGCATTTCCTTCCACAGCTGTCAGATTTTGTCCCCCTCAAAAACGGGTTTTATAGTTTCCGCGCACAGACTGCCTAACATCACCCTGTTGACCCTGGTGAAAGTTACACTGTAGTTGCAAGGGGAGTCGCCGACCTATATGCTTAGTCTAATGAGGACACACACCCAGTAAAACGCGCGATCGGAGTATCACACACAGCTGGCGATATGAGTTTCGACAAAATCTTCGATCTCACAGCTGGAGTGTATTTTTATTTTTATAATGTATACTCGTCTGGCGCGGTCGGTCTCTAGCCGAGCCCTTCCCCGGACTTTTCGCTAGCCAGCGACCGTGAGTGGCCCTCACCAGGGACTTTTCGTGGAAACAGCTGTTAGCTTCTTGCTTTTGGGGAGTAGCTTTCAGGACTGTCAGTTTGTTAGACTACGGTGGAGACGGCGACGTCAGTTTAGTGCGTCAACGAGCAATTGGGCTAGATCGTCAGCATTATGTTTTGTCATGTCATCAGAAGGAGGAAATCGGTTGTTGCTCTATTAATAGTCTGCTTGCCTGCTGCCGCTGTTGTTCCTACTACTGCTGCCCTGCTGCTACACGACTCTGTGTAGCTGACCGCTGTTTGGCTGTAGCTGACCACTGCTTGGCTGTGGTGCTATATATATATATATATATTACTCTGCGTTCTGTGTTTGCTGAGATATCTGCACCGGGCAGATAAATACCGCGAAGCAAACCTTGACCTTCGAACAACGCAAGACAACATCGTTTACCACAGAGAGGTTCAGTCGTGCGAAGTGATACTACCGGCATTATACGGAGCATGACACTTTTCTTTTTCCCATCCCGTTTATTGTGCTTGCACTACTCTCGCACTCCCTCCCAGTAGTAACTCAGATCCGGGGTCACATAGCGGGCCCTCCTCCCCCCTCCCCACAACACGGTACGTGCCTTCGTTTTTATCGCGAGAAAAATCTCCGCATCTTGTTCCCTCGTCGACTCGCGTCGAATTGTACCTACCCACGCTGCTAGGCGCTCTCAGCAGTTGATCCTTTTTGTTTTTTGCATTTTTGCAAATGTCAAAATCTCACCATGGTGGGAATCGAACTCAATGACCAACGCTGCTTGTTAGTATTGGAGGGTAACCACTAGACCACCGGGGCGATCGACACTATTTAGGCGGCACTATAGCCCGTTCAGCAATGAATGGCAGCGAAAAACTGAACTACATTTTTAGCGCAAAGCTGGACAGCGTCATGACAGGAAGATAAGAAGAGCATGGCGGAAGCGGGGAAGGCCCTGCTCTACTCTACTCTGCCTGTGTGCCGCCGCTGCTGCTACTGCTACTGCTGCTCTGCTGCTGTACGATGTGTCTGATTGATGCTTTGCTGCGGTGCGTACGTGTTTTTTTGGTGTGACAGACAGCACCACATACATGGTATAATGATAGTGCCGGCATGTGCCTGCCCAACATATCGGCGCTATTCAAGGCACCACAACTAATGATGGTAGGGCTGGCCTACTGTAAATAAATGAATTATATGATTTGCCGGTATACGTCCCAGTGGTGTTGACAACACCGGCACTATATTGGAATACGTTTCCCATAGATAGCTACCTACTATTGAGAATTCCAGTCGTGCCAAGTGGTTATCCTTGGATTATTCTGCCGGCAATACTCGTACAGAGCAATGGCTGGCACTATTCAACCGGCTCTATACCCATCATTTCCCAGCCATGAATGACAGCGATCACTGATTATTGCTGCCGTGCGTGTGTGTGTTTTTTTCGTGCGGGGCTTCATAACATCACATAGTATTAACAGTGCCGGTATGTGCCGGCCCAATGTACCGGCACTGCTACTGTCTATCCAAGACACCACACCACCGTTTTCGGTATTAGAGCTGTCAAATATTTGGTTTGTATGAAGAGCTCCAGTCTTGTTACTTTTGCCGGCATTACGAAGAGCACAACACAGTAGTAGTAGTGATGGTGGCACTACTATATTCAACCGGCACCATTGGGAGTCCTTGCGTGTAACGTAAGATACGCTGTATGCTCCTTATTAGTGGAACTGTGACTGCTGCTTCGTGCGTTGTGCTACTACTACTACTACTACTACTACTACTGCTACTACTACTACTATTAATACGTATACTTAAGTACTGTACTCCGTCTCATACATATATGATTTTGCTGGTTTTTCTCTTGCGTCACCCTCTTTTGGTCTGATTTTCGCCTGTCTTACCGTTCCCTTCTACGTTATTTTGTGCTTTCGGGTTCTACGCTCACATTTTATTCTCTGCCTAGCATTCCCCTCCGTAGACTTCACTTCCGAAGGGAGAAGTTGTACTGGTAAAGCTGTATTCTTACGTGTTTTTTGGTGTTTTTCTCGTCGTTTTTTTCTCCGTTATTCTTAGGTTCGAGCGACTGAGCATGCCGATTCGGACGGCGTGGCCGTTCTCCCGTTCGCGTGTCTTTTGACGGTTACGGATAAGCAAGGAGGAAAGGTTAAGATCAGCAGTCCAGGTAAGCACTTTTTTATTTTGTTATTATTGCTGTTGTTGTTGTTTTTGTTGCTGTTGTTGTTGTTGTTGTTGTTGCTGTTGGTGTTGTTGCACACACTTTTAGCAGTAGAAGTGTTGTTATTGTTTTTATTTCTCCGTGTATCTCCGGCGGATGAGAAACAAAAAGGCTTTACCCTTTTGCGGCTTGAGAGTGTAACATTAACATCGACAAATGAAACTGACGATTGATTGCAGCGTCCTTCACGGGAGGCAACCCGGCCCGCTAGATTAGCTGCCGACGAGTTTCACTGTCGAACTCCACTGCAAGTACGTGTAAGACACGCGCATAGCTTGCGCTGCCGTGTGGTGCATGCCCGCATCATGATAAATAGCCGTTTATATTTTGTTTGGTCGGTGTACATTGCACGAAAAGGGTTGAGCTCACCACACTTCCGCGTATTTTCATACATGCCCCGCCATTTTATTTCATATGCGTTCGCCGTGCAGCGCGCTATTAATTACTGCCAATTATCTACGGTTACAATACGAGTAGTCGTCCCTTAATTCTACCGGTTGTCCGCTATAGTGCCAGCTGCCCGCGCCTATAATCCCTTTTACTACGCTAGTGGTCCCTTTATAGTGCCGGTTCCCCGCTAATAGTGCCTGTGAAATCGCTTGGCACAAATGGGAGCCACCAGTAGTGTTAGCGTGTGGAGTAGTGCTGGTCTCCGCTATAGTGCCGGTATTTTCCTCTATAGTGCATATACCGGCACAATGGAGGGATCACTTCTACTGCTGTAACCATTTTGGGACCCAGACTTTGCGAGTATATTATAGCGTCACCATTCGATGCGAGTCGACGAGGGAAGAAAGTGTTGAAGTCTTCTCGCGATAAAAGTGAAGGCACGTGCCATAGTCTTGGGAGGGGGAGGGGGGAGAAGAACCTGCTTAGTGGCCCCGTATCTGGGTTGCGTTACGTCTAGGGAGGGGGCAGAAAAAAGGAAGACGTGACAATAGAAGGGATGAGCAAAATTCCCCACCTAAAGTATAAATATCAACACTTACCATTATAGTGGACAAAAAATAAGACACCTCCCAATAAAAACTCACTCATATAGTATATTACGAGCACCAACAACGCAGCTTGCAAGGATGAGTATTGACCTGAAATTCGTCAAACTCACGGCGGACGTGCTTGAAAATTAGTTGTAAATATATATATATAAATAGCTTTATGAAGGATCGAAATGGTTGATGTTTTTTTTAGGAGGCGATACAGCAGGATACTCGAGTTAAGAGCGTTCGAAACAGGTAACCCCCCCCCCTTTAGAGCCCCAACACCCTTTCTTGTAGATTTCCAAGTATTTTTTTTTACTTGGAACAACGGGTTTCCAGTTGTAAATGCGTTACGTAGAGGGGCCAAATCGTCTAGCCACGTATGCAATGATACGTGTATGACTTTGATGTCAATACTGAATCCTGTATAATATCATACCCCGTATGAAAAGTTGTATGACTTTGATGTCAATACTGAATCCTGTATAATATCGTACCCCGTATGAAAATTAGAGCGGTACGGAGGTAAGTAAGGACGGTCGCACTGGGGCTCTTGACCCATTTTCAAGTCCTAAAACTATCCTAGTCTTTCTGCAAGTGTTTCGTCCCCATATCGGGAGTGCGGTGCTAAAAGGCTCAGAATACCTCATTCTAGGTGGACCTATCCGCGATGTGTTTTTGTCACACCTTTTTTTGTTTGTGTTTCCTAAAACTATCCTAGTCTTTTTGCAAGTGTTTCGTCCCCATGTCGGGAGTGCGGTGCTAAAAGGCTCAGAATACCTCATTGTAGGTAGACCTATCCGGGATGCCTTTTTGTCGCACCTTTTTTTGTTTGTGTTAACTCTCTTACTTCCCGTTGTCCGGCTGTGCTCCTTCTGGTACTCCTCGCAGTGGTTGGCTGGGTTCCCGTCGCTGACAGCGTAGGGTACGTACTGCTGGCGAAGGGAGGGGCGGACACGGGGGTGAAGTGGCGCTACCGAGTGGTGTGCAGAGACGGGGCTTTTGTGAGGCATGGGATAGAGCTCACCAGCCCGTTTCTTTTCAATCTTCCTTGGCACTCCGTCGTCGAGGTGAGCTAAGACGCCTATACGCACTATACTACAATGTTTCCCTCCGGGAAGTGACTTGCGTGTGGGCAAACAAGTTGTACCTGGTGGTAGTGAAAGCTATGTTCTTGTCCGCAGCTCGAGAAGCGGGGTGTGGGGAGGCGTTCTCCCGGGGACGGTTCGCTCTCTCCCCGTCGTGGTGGAGAACTGTACAGAAGTGGTAATCCCATCAGTACGTGTCCAGCACGAGTACTCGCACGACGAGGACTTTTTGTGCGGGCGACTCTTACACAATATAAGTTGCAAATTTGCGTGGTGAGAAATAAATGGACCAAAAGTGGATTTTCAGCCGGCGGAAAAAACCCAGCAGTGGTGAGCTAAAGCTTTATTTTCCCCCCTCCGCCGGAGCATAAAAGAAAAAGAAATGCAGTCTTTCCGTGCGCGGTCTTTCTACGTACGATCGTGGTTGGTTTTGATGTTTTTTTTCTTTGTTTCTTTGTTTCGTATGGGAATCAGCCATTCACAATAGGTGCTGTCCTTGTGTTGAGCCAGATATTGAACTTCACGACGAGTGGTCCACGCCGGGATGGGCAATCATCCCCCTTCACCATCAGCTTGTGGCAGAAAGTGCACGGAATGAGGAACTGTAGGGTTATTATCGCTGAGATAGAGAAGCCCTCTCTCATGGAGCACCAGCGCCTATCCACTGCTGTTTGTTTTTTAGAGTCAAGAAAAGTCACGCTGGGTTGTTTTTTGTTCGTTGTCCGATTCAAAATTATCCCCTCAAGGAGACGAATTTACGAATTTCCTTAGCCTAGCGAAGTTCGAGTACAGCTGTTGTACGTATACTGCTGTACTGCTGCTGTATGTAGCACAGTACACCACGTATGGGTATGCCACACGCGCATGATGATGTTGCCTGCTGTTGCTTCTGCTGCTGGGCACGGTTGTAGCGTTTTCTGTGTTATCTGCATGTTCGTTGTTGTTGTCTACACATACATGGTTGGGTGTGTGCTCGCGGGGGGGGAGAAACACAAGTTCATGATCGGAAATTAAATACTTCGAAGTATACTATGATGAGAACCATTGATTCAAAAGTCTTAAATCCAAACGGTCCTAACATTTTCGTCCAGAATGACGATGCCGCCCACAACAGCAGCAGCAAAAGACAGGTACTGGTAATCGATTACATATACGAAGCAGGCCTGAAAAATCAACTATTAATACAAGCAACAGCAGTACGGCGCAGATGGATGTGCCATACACGCACGGTGTTGCCTGCTGGTAGTGCTGCTGGGCGGCAGTTTTTTTACGTTGTTGTGCTCTCTGCGTGTTGGATGTGTTCATGGCTGTGTTGATGGGAGGGCAAAAAAAACAGACCGAACGTTAGTATTACCTCTGGGTCTGGTACGCGCGGAAAGGGTATAATGCCATATAAAAAGATATACCCTGTGTACGCGCGCATGATGCTGGATGTTGCGGAAAACCGGTGATTTACCTTATCCATGCCCAAGGCCAAACAAGTTTGACACACTGCATGGATCGCGCCCAACCCTCCGGCGACGTGGCCCCAACGTTCGAATTGTGCCCACACCCCCTAACGTTTCGGATAAAGGTGAAGGTGCGAGCACGAAGAGATGTGTCCGAAGAAAAAAACCAATGACAATTACGATACGTGTACAGATGTTCTCGGCAATATCCCCCCCCATCCCCCCACCCGCTTTATGGAGAAACGAAATGAGCGCCCAAATGTTGGTGGCGTCTCTATGAGGAGTAGGAGTAGGACCGGTGCCCCGTCTCGAAAGGGTGCGTGGTCAATGACCATAGGTCTAAGGCAAGCGATAAATGAGTCCCTCCCCCCGCAGTACATGAGTACGCCCCCCCCCCCCCCCCCCCCCCCCCCCTCCTTCCCCCTCCCTCTTCACCCCCCCCCCCCCCCCCGGAATAATGCCTATACAGGTGCTGGAGAGACGTATCAACGACGCGGGTCTGCCGCGGCTCAAAATAGCGGAGGGGTGGATCAGCGAGGTTCTGAACCCTTTGTCGGGACAGCGCGGGCCCGTTGTTGAGATCGTGCGGCTGCTGCGGCCGCTGCTGTACCGCGTTGTTCTGCCAGACGGGGCAGTGGTGCGGCGCACGGTGGAGCTGGCTTCGGGTCAGGTCAAGACCGTCGCCGCGGGGGAGACGGTGGAGGTGAGCCGCAGCTTTTTTCTTCGCTCATTTTTTTTTCTTTTAGTGGTTGAGACATGGGTGTTCCGGGGGGAGGGGGAGACATGAACCACACCCCTATTTCCAGGACCTAAGGCAGAAGGGAATCAATTTATTTATGCTTCGACGTATACCAGGTACCTGATAATACATATATATATTTTTAACTACTTGAACATGAACGTATTTTTCTTGCTTTCTTACGTAAATCCCGCCCCTCTTTGTTTTTCGCTCTTCCCTTTTTGGGTGTGTTTAGCCCTTTCCTCCGTTTGTCGCCTACCTTTCCCTGGTATGGAACCGAATCCGGGCTTAAATGTGTTTACCCTTTACTTTTATGCACTAGTGAAAAAATCGACGAGTATACAAAGGTGGAAAGTGGGAATACTGAACCCTGCGCGCGATGGAAATGAAGGAACGTACCGGGTGGGAGAAGGGAAGATACCTGTGACCACGGCTTATGCAGAAGGTCGCTGAGAGAGTAAAATATCTTATGGGTTGTATTGTAGAGTATCAGCGATGATTGAACATAATATTAACTGAAAAATTATTGAATTGATAAAATTGACCATACGTATATATTTATTGTTCGAACATCTTCCGAATTGCATTGTTATTATCGTTTTCTGGGTCTTAGGAGAGAACTATTTCTCCCCTTGGCCAGATGCACCCATCTCAGCCTCCTGCCATCCCCTACGTATCTCGCCCCCCCCCCCGCTTTTACCGTCCCTTTTTTCCCTACTATTAAAATGATACCAGCCGGGTTCTTAACTATTACGGCCTACAGTCGTCTCGGGTCACCAAGCTTCCGAATGGTACCGTACCATTCGACTCTTCCAACTCCGAGGTCATCTGAGACTGATGTCGTATACTAGTTATCGTTTCCTACCCCAGACTGTCCCTTCCCCCGGCTGTCTTTCCTTCCCTTTGCTTGCCACTGCTAGCTTAGGGACAACCGTCTCGACTCCTATATTATTTCGCGGATACGCCTTGTATGCGTCGGACTTTCACCCCCCTTCTCTCTCAATCACTTGTTCCGATAGCTCTGACAGCTCTGATAGCTCTGGTAGCTCTGATAGCTCTGATAGCTCTGATAGCTCTGATAGCTCTGAAAGCTCTGAAAGCTCTGAAAGCTCTGATAGCTCTGATAGCTCTGATAGCTCTGCTAGCTTTGATAGCTCTGATAGCTCTGATAGCTCCGATAGCTCTGATAGCTCTGATAGCTCCGATAGCTCTGATAGCTCTGATAGCTCCGATAGCTCTGATAGCTCTGATAGCTCTGATAGCTCTGATAGCTCTGATAGGTCTCCCCCTGCCGCGAGCGTGGTCGCTCCTCCGATACGCAACGAGTGCAGGGCGAACTCATCGGGATTACGACCGGACTTCGCCACTAACTCCTTGATTGCTCGAAGAGCACGACCGTACCTCGCTACTATTGCGGACTACTCTTTTCGGAATTGCCACAACGACACGAGGAGAGGGGGGCGTGGTCGGGAAGGCTAGAGAAGCACGACATCAACTCCAGCATAAGGGCAACGGCACCGCCGTCAACCCTAAATGACGACTTCGAACGGCGAACCTCGTTCCGTGTCCGCACGCGTACGCTTCCAATCTGTTCCTGATCACCCGTATGACCCTTGAAATGCACCTCTACCCGGTCGGCCTGCCACAATCGCATGCATTCCAACTGCGTGCCGTCGGCGTAGACCACACCGCCACCCCGCGTCAGGAAATGCGCGGAGTGCACCGCCCCAGAATCGACGCCGAACATTTCGTCCGACCATGCCAACAAGAAATAACTCATAGACACTGCCGTAACATCATCCCCTCCTGACCCCATGAGGGAATGAGGGCTTCCCCCGTCAATAGCATGCGAAAATACACCGGTAAGCGAGTACGGCGGGGGGTTCCCGCCGCCACATGGGCCCGTGAAACACCTTTTATTGCACATTGGACCACGGGAGCTATAACCGGCAACTCCACTCCTACTGCCAAGCCATGAAGATACTGTATGGCGGCGAATTTTCCGGAAATAGTGTTCGCTAGATTACCTTCTGACATGCCACACCACGATGCAAACTCAATCAACGCCCGGCCTTGCTACTCTCTGAATCACTCGACTCCAACTACTCCGGATAATCCATCACCCTGCGACACGAACGCCAAGACCGGCCACCAGACTCGTACGTGCGCCTAGTCGAGCCCGCAACTTCCCCTCCGACGTACTGGGGGCCGAGATGTCGGCACAGAGGTCCGCCCCCGCCTTGCCCAAGCGCTACTCCTGCCAGTCAATGTCAGGACGGAGCGCACGGAGGTTGGGAGCGATGGTGAAGCGATCCCAACATGACACACCGTCCGCCAGAACATTTGTGACACCACGCACGTGTTTTGTCCTAAAGCACCAACCGCTGTGCATCTCTAGATATCCGAGTAGCCGCATAAGAATGCCCGCCCGTGGTTCGCGTCCCCCCCTACATCCGTTGACCCAGTGGACGGCCGACATATTGTCTCCCCGCATTAGGATACTCTCGCCTACGTATTGGGGTTCTATCTTGGCCGGTACTGTGAATACCCACGCCGTGACTATCATGGCGAGCAGTTTCAAAACATTGATAGATACGTCATGCCTCCCCTGCACGTGGACCCGAAGGCATTTCCTCGTGTTGTCGTCGAAATCAACTTTCCACGACAACCCTGTCGCCCAACAGAACCCCCTCATCGCGTCCCCAGACGCATCGCAAATTAGCGTGCGTGAGTGGTTCTGCAAATGAATGCTTAACAATGGAGTGTCGAGTGTACCTGCCCCCCCTACCCCATCGCCTTCTCTAGTATCAAACGCCAAAACGAAGGTCATCATGGAACTCGCAACCGAGACGGACGCGTGAGCGACCCGGCGACGGCCGTGCCGCTCCGCCCGAAATTCGAAATAGCTCGTGCCAGGCCTGTTTGGGCGGCATGCCCAACTGATTAGGCATGCGCTGCACAAAAGTTTTTCCGAGCCTCACAGCTTCGCAAACGTGCACCAGTTTTCCCATCAGCGAGCGTAGCTCCGATTCCGAGGCTGTTCGACGTCCCGTCGGCCACTTCGCGAGAAGCTCGCGAAGCCGCGTTAGTTTCGCCTGCGGCAGGGAACTAAATCGTCATGCTCACACCAACCCCAACACTTGGAGCTGCGTGTGCCACGAGGGCATCTTTACCGGAGCTAACAGGACCGGCTCGCCTGCTTGGGCGTGCACCTAGAAGGCAGCCGTGATCGGACCAGAAACTCTGTGACGCCCGCAAACACCGTTCGCCTGGAGGAAAACACTGCAGCTCTACCTACGCCGCATCGTCTACGTACATGCGAATAAAAAACGGCTTCGTCACTCCCCCCCCATCCCCGGTGGACCCCTGTACCCCGAGGTCATAGAAACGGGGGATTCCCCTTCTGCCGGCAAGCCGACCTGCCCGTGGCTGGTAGCCGCCCGCCCGAAGGGGGTGATGGTCGCATTGCGAAACGACGTGAAGACGTGAGAGTGTTCCAGGGCGGCCGAAAACAAACACCAAAACCCAGGGCTGTTCCGCCAGCCAAATTGCAGGCGCCTATCGATTACGATCAAAAGGTGGAACGCGTATCCGAAGAGCGGACAGGAAATCTACGGGATTTTGCCGAAAGACGTCCTTCACGTCCATCTTGCTCAACATAATGCGGATAGGGGGTACCGACGGGCGACGCAAATGCAAGATACGCCAAGTTATACCGCGCGAAACGTGTCCTAACTTACAGTCTTGGGCCGACGCAAAATCCGTGTCGGCGTTAACGCCTGGAACCGTCGTGGAAAAGGTCAGGTCATGGATAATTCTGATCGTCCAGGGCGAAACCGCGACACCCAGAGGCGACACGCGCAAACCGGGGATCCTGCCTGCCGCTTCCCGCGGAAAACGAAGACACGTCCGAGCCGCACATTATCATCCGCAATCGTAGCAATATTGTTGACCTGGTATGGGGTAATCGAGCTGTGGTTACCATACCGCAATGCGGCGTCTATATCTCCGGCTCCACCCACCTCTACCGCCACACCGTGAGATATGATATTTTCCAACAAGTCATATGCGCGAATTTCTAAACGTCTCCGAACCAGACCGCTACCTGGCCTACATTTACGCGGGGAAAGGGCATCTGGTTTTCCAGGGCTCTCATGCATGCGAAACGACCTCCATGCGCGGACAAAACATATAAGCAGTTACTCGCCACGCGCACCAGCGCCTGCTCTATTCCCCCGGTCCCGCCCCCCCTCGTTAAACCCTGCACTGAAGCACCGCATTCCCGAAAAAGCGCAACCCCACCTTCCGTTGACTTTGTCGATGGCCGACGGAGCCCGCCCCCCCAACCACTCCTCGGAGGTGCCGCCGCAGAACCACCCTTTACCGCGGATCTCGCCCCTCCGCTGCTCCCAGGAGCCCCCGCGCCGCCGCCGGGTTTGATGTGACCGTCCTTTCCTAGTCCCCCCGACGGCGTGTCACCGCCCGCACCGTTGCCGCTGCTGTTGGCGCCTCCCCGTCCCCCGCCCCTGCCGTGGTCGAGGTTCGTACGGCGCTTCTTGGGGGTCGAGTGGTCGAAAATGCAGGTTGCCCCAAAATCGCAGAAACCCTGATCCCGAAACGTAAAGCACTCACCCCGGGCGTTTCCCTGTGACGAAGTCGACCGGGGACGCTTCTCGCCTCGCGCCGAGCCCGTCGCGGCCGCCGGGCGCGCTCGTGCTGCCATGACCCTTGATGTAGGAGCTGAGCGCTGCCCATGTCGGTGTTACGACGGCGATGCTTTACAGCGGACACTGCGCTGGCATCGGACGAGACGACGCTCCAACTAAGCACCTTCACGGGGTTCCGCGTCGCGGCGTACATGGCCGAGGACGACGATGCCCGGCTGGCCGCGGGCATGTTTCTCCCGGAGCAGATAACACATTATGGTGGAGGCCATGCTGGCGGTCGCGGGCAGCGGCAAAGTCCTCGTCGATCAGCGTGGACAGCAGGACCTTGTTCCTCGGCAAGCGAGCTTTTCCCCGGTGTTTGCGGCAGTGAACCCGACGGAAGGTGAGGCCCTCGCGGAGACCGTTCTCCAGAATCTTCACGCGATCGATGCCATCATCCGATGTGACGCCGTTCCCCGCGACCGCCAGCATGGCCTTCACCATAATTTCCATCTGCTCCGGGAGAAACATGTCCGCGGCCAGCCGGGCATCGTCGCCCTCGGCCATGTACGCCGCGACACGGAACCCCGTGAAGGTGCTCAGTTGGAGCGTCGTCTCTTCCGATGCCAGTGCGGTGTCCGCCAGCAGGGCCTGCATCTCGGCCCGCTTCAAGCCGTATACCGCCGGTTTCCCCCCTGTGATCCACATCCAAATATTTCGCACGCTCAGGTTGCGCCATGCCCCGTAGTACTCTTTTTCCTCGACCCGCCGCACCGGTATCGTCGACTCGTCATGGCCGTCATCGTCGCGCCTCCGATAGTCGTGGAGCTCGTTCTGCAGTTGTTGGCGCATGTCGACGGCTCCTTTCTCTGCCGCGGCGATCCCCTCCTGCGCCGCAGCGACTTCCGCCCGCCGCTCGTCGGTCGTCGTCACCTGCGCCGCTTGTAGCTTGCGCATAAGTGCGGCCAGCAACGCGAGCGTCACCTGCTCGTTGGTGGCAGGAGGCAACCGACCGCCACGCGCGTTCGTCGCGTCCCTGCCCCTTCTAGGCGTCGTGGTACTGCCATGAGCAGGAGTCGTACTGCGTCGACGGCCGACCGTCGTGGTGCTGCCGCAACCGTTCGATGTCCCCGGGCTCCGCCCCACCGGTGCTCTCCCGCTACTTCTAGTTGCCGACGGCATCTGGTTGCACAAAAATTATGTGCGTGCCCGAGCGATGCGGGAAGGGGAAAGAGGGAGGGGAGGGGATGAAATATATATGTCGACATATATAGTTGGCTGGTGGGTTTGAATTCCCCCCCGCTTCCCTGTCCCGGGCCACGTAACGCCGTTGTTGGTTTTGCTGGTACCATCGCGTCGCACGCATCACACGATTAGTAGTTATGCAGTGCACCCCCCGACCCACCCCAAGTTGTGTTTTCCTCTCGGTTATGCGCGGAGAGGAGGACTTCCACAGCTACCCGTGTTCCCCATGAAACTAACCAGGGGAGGAGGAGGTTGCATGAACAAAGCGATCACCAAAATTGGTCTCGAAAGGAATGTCCGCGAACCGGAGCTACCGATGGCGGATGCTTCGCCGATTTTCTAATCTTTCGTGTTCCTTTCCTTTTTTTGTGTGTTTCCTTCATCCCCGAGAAAGAACTTTGTAGTTTATCCATATCTGCGTCCCCGAGACCCCAACGTACCCAGCGTTGTCGATATGTGTACTCATCTGCGCCTTGGACCAGGCATCCTAGAGATATTGTTGCGGTCGCTGGCGGGGCCGGCACAGCCGGCGCGCGCCAGGGCACATGTCTATAGGTATCTCGCTATTTATCCTGGTGGCCCTCTGCCCCCGAGAACGAACATCTGTATCTGTCTGCGTAATGATCCCGGTCGTCGACAAGATTGTTCGAGTACGTATAAATTACGGTAGTGCAACGTTATCTTGGTTCGGGCGTTTTTCCAAACAAGGCGATAGGGAGACTCCACCCTACGCGTGCGAGGGCGCCTCCACCCTTGAGCAACCGCGTCCCCACGATTCCGTGGCGGTGGTACCCCCCCACCGTGTGACTCCGCATGGGCGACTCCAGACGTCGGCGATGACTTTCCGAGTACGTAATATTGATAGTGTAACGTCATATTGTTCAGGCGCTTTTGTTTTGTTTTTCCCGCCAAACAGGGCGATAGGGCGACTCCACCCTACGCATGCGAGGGCGACTCCACCCTTGAGCGACCGCGTCGCCCCGATTCCGTGCCGGCGGTCACCCCCCCGTGTGACTCCACACGGGCGACTATGCTGTTCGGTAACGGCGTCATACGGCCATCGCGAGCCAACCAATGTATATATGCTGCCTCTTAATCAGACGGCACCATGTACTGAACTGTGTGTGTCCTACTGCAAGAGGGACCCTGAAGAGTCATGCAATGTAGCCTATGTTAGCACGCAGTACGCGTGATGCGATAGTATACTGCGTTACCTAGGCGAATGTGCATGCTCAACGGCCCTCGTGAGCCAGCAAGCACATCGACGTGGCAACATCTAGCTCAGGATCAGCTGACACCAGGTGATAGTGTAGCGTCATCCTTGTTCAGGTGCCAAATGAGGGGATAGGGCTACTCCACCCTATGCATACGAAGGGCGACTTCATCCTTGAGCGACCGCGTGCTCACGACTATGTGGCGGCGGTCGCCCCCCGTGTGACTCCACACAGGCGACTGTGCCGCGCGCTGACGGCATCCTACGGCCGTTGCGAGCCAGCAAGAATATCAGGCGACTGTGCTGCTAAACGGCCCCGGTGGGCGAGCAAGCACATCGACGTGGCAACATCTGACTCAGGATCAGGCGACACTACGTGATAGTGTACCGTCATACTTGACCAGGTGGCAAACGATGCGATAGGGCAACTCCACCCTATGCATGCGAAGGGCGACTCCACCCTTGAGCGACCGCGTGCCCACGACTGCGCGGCGGTGGTCGCCCCCCGTGTGACTCCACACGGGCGACTGTGTTGCTCGCTAGCGGCATACTACGGCCGTCGCGAACCAGCAAGAGCATCTGTCTCGGAATCAGGCGACACCGGGCAAGTAACTGTATCCTACCTATTTCATCAGGGACCCCATGCTGTGCAGCGTACGTACGTCATGTTGGCGCGCAGAACGCATCATGGGATTGCATACTGCATTACCTAGGCGACTGCTCGCTGACGGCCACAAACAGCCATCGCGAGCCAACAAGCATGTCGACGTGGCACCATCTGCCACAAAGTCAAACGAAACCAAGTAGCTAGGTGTGTCGCGCCTATTGCATTTAGGACCCTATAGTGCAGTGTATCTTCGGTTGGCCCACAGTATGAATCACGCGATATTATATATTCCCGGCATCCAGCACGTAGCATGTGGGTGACGGTGCAGCTCACCGGGCATGGCTGTGACATACGTACCGCGCCTGGGTTACGGCGCGCTGAGGTTTGGGTTTCGTTGGCACACAGTACGAATCCCGCGATAGTATAGTGCGGTTTAGGCTCTGATAGCGCACAGTACGAATAAAGGCGGCTGTGCTGCTCGCTTGCGGCATCGAACGGCCGTCGTGAGCCAGCACGTACACCGATTGACGTGAAAATATCTGCCGCCGTATCGGTCGATAACCGGTAATTTTTTTCCAAATCTGGCATACCAACATGCATAAGAGACCCCATACGTAGTACTTCGTATGATGCAGTGTGTCTGTGTCGAGTGACCTGCGAGAATGACGTCACCCTCACGGTCTCGCCGGGACTCCACCACAACGGCTCACGTTGGCGTCGTGTTAGATCGTACGCGCCAAGACTTGCTCGCACTCGTGTATACCAGATACATGCGAGTGTGATTCGCAGGGACTGCTGCCCCAGTCTGTATTTACTGTTGTTGTACCTAGATATTTGGGCAAGAAGCTTACTCTTGCCGTATATATGTTGCGAACGAGGTTGGCGAGCAGTATAAAGGGCATACTGCGGCATATGCCACCTTCCCAAGTCCCCGCCACTTCCGCGGCCGTGGTAAACCGTGCGCGCCAGGCATCACTCGTACTTGTATATATCATACATGCGAGCATAGTTCGTACCAGGTAGGGCAGTGCATCTTGCATGGCTCTATGATTAATGATAGTCATTTAAAGTCGGAACGCGCTACTCTTTCCGTTGTGTTTATGTTCCAAAAGTACTGCTGTACATAGCCGCAAGTGCCTGCGACTCCCGCGATAGTGATGTCAGGTAGGTAGTACTCTTGCTGCAGACTACACTGCTGTACGTGTCGCAACGAGGCTGGCGCGCCGAGCACATCGTGCAGTGTAGATTCTACCCTTGTGCCCGCACCGAGTGGCGCGAATCCAGAGTACCTTTTGGCGCCGGGGAATTGTTAAGGGGGACTGCTAGAAAGGAGGAAATTAGGCATATGCTCGTCCCGACTTTCTGAACGATCGCTACGAATTACTGATATACTCGATCGTCTTCCGCGATTACACCTGCAGTCAATCGCCGGCAACCCACTCACACACCGCACGTACCGCTTCTGGAGATCGCTAAGTCCCGCAAGGCAGCACTGCCGGCCGTCCCGAAGCTGTTGAGCTCCGTGCGCCGTGCGATCTCCTCTGACCAGGAACCCCGAGACCGTCGAAAGAAAAAAGGGGGGGAGAGGAAGAGGAAGAAGGGAGACACAGATTTTTGGCTGGGTTGGCCAACCCAGTGGCTACCTCGATCTGCTGACGCTCCCAGGAAGAACCCCGACTCGCTTGTGCTCGACTCGGTCTTGCTAACCTACTCGTGAGATCTGCTCTCAAGAGTGAGAGGAAGGCGCCAGTTCGCGCTCGTCTACCCTGACCACAAAAGCCCCTCCCCAGGCCCCGACATAAAACATGCCGAATTTTCACTGCAATAAACCGTGACATGCCGATCACTCCATCTACGGAGGCCGTTTTTTCGGTTACCGGCAAATCTGTCCTTGTGTTTATCGCACTTCAGTAGTTTCTTCAGTAGTTTCTTCAGTAGTTTCTTCAGTAGTTTTTTCAGTAGTTTCTTCAGTAGTTTTCCCTGGAAAAAGTTGGCGCGGTTCTAAAAGCCAGGTGAAGGTTATCGTCGCTGGGGAGACGGTGGGGGTGAGCCGCTTTTTTTTTTTAATAGTGGTGGGAGATTTAAAAGTACATGTACTACTTCTGTATCATCGCTCTCGCTAGAACGTTTCGCGTTGGTGGCCATTTGTAGCAGTCGTCCACTACAATGTGCGTTGATGGGAAGTGGGAAGTAGAAAATACGAACACGATGTCAGTCCTGGACACCGCACGCTATCCTCCCCCCCTGTTGAGTTTGTCCCCTGCCGGGGACGTGCAAGTGAAAACCGCGTCGAAAAAAGGTGATTATAGGCGGTAGGCGCCATTCGATGCGAGTCGATGAGGGAGGGACGGGCTGAGAAGATTTTTTTTTTTTTTCTTCAATCCTCTGGCGGATGGGGAAAAATAGAGCATAAGCTCACCACGAATCCCTTTATTTTCATTCATTTCGTGTGTCAATATATAACTCAATGGTATTCGTAACCGAGCGCTAGCTGGCGTATCCTCCAGTTCCCGCGGGTAGCGGTAGCGCGAGTTTTCCCTGCCGTAAGGAATAACGTTCCTTTTTGGTGCTAATTGGTGCAGGCGACGGACCACGAGCATGCTGACGATCGCCGTTGTGCACCAATGTTTTTAGCACAAACTACTTGGGTTTAGTGTGAGGTTATATTGCCGTGGTAAAAGAGTTTTTTTTTTTCTCTTTTTTTTATCCTCCGGCGGATGGGGAAAAATAAAGCTTTAGTTCATCACACTTCCACGTATTTTCATACGCGTCGTGTGTCGATTTAACTCAGTTGCTTTCGCAGCCCAACGCTAGCTGGCGCACCCTTCGGGTCCCATTGTAGGTATATCGTAAGCTGTCCCTATCAGTGGTCTTCGTTACAAGCCGGCAGCCGGTAAAAGAGGTATAGAAAAATTGGAGGCCAGTAAATATGCATGCGCGTGTGACGGTTCTACACCCCCGACCCCCCCCCTCTCTCTTGGCGGCCTCACAGGTTTCTGCGAAGCAATTCAGCGACCTGGGTAATCGATGCGTGCAGCGCCTTAAGTTGTCAGACGGTGAGTGCTGGTGTTGGTGTGTGTTGGTGTGTCTTGCTGCTGCTGCTGCTGTTGTTGTTGTTCTTGTTCTTGTTCTTGTGGTTGTGGTTGCTGTTGCTGTTGCTGTTGCTGTTGCTGTTGCTGTGTTGTTGTCGTTGTTGTTGTTGTTGATGTTGTTGTTGCTGTTAGACACACTGACCAATGGTAGACCCGCATCTACAAAGCGTCTCTCTCTTCACCCCCTCGTCCCCCGCTTCCTATTCCTCTCTTCTCCAGGCAGCGGATGGCTATCGATGCGGCTCAATAAGGAGCCACCTGAAGACTCCCCGGTAGTCGAATTTGTCCGCGTTGTGGACCCTACATCACCATCATTCGTATCCCACCTCTCTGGCCACTCCCAGGGGGGGGGTCGTTCGGGGACTGCATTGGCGAATTGCAATTCGGCGGGGGGGGGGGGGCGACGCGGGGGCGGGAGCGGCGGCGGCGGGGGGGGGACGGAATGGAGGCGTCCCCTTTTCGGGGGCCCCAGAAGTGGAGGATGAGGACGGGCAAAATTCTGATCTGGCAAAAATCAAAGGGGATGTTTTGGGGGAGGATGATACCTGCGTTGTGTGTCTTTCAGGTGGGGAGGGAGGGGAGGTGGGAAGGGGCGGGGGGGGGGATTGGAGGGGGTGACGATTGTGCTTTACAGTACCAGGCAGTTAGGTACCATTGGCAGCAGCGTTTGGTATTTTTTTTGTGGTTTGCTTTGTTCACTGCCGGCCTCACTGGCGGCTTTTCTTGTCAGCTGTTCGTGTACTGGAAACGGTGGGTTTAGTTGTTAACCGGGCACGTAGAATTATTTCTTGATAGGTTGTTTTTAGTGTGAACTGAGCGGTTTTCGGTTTGGTTGGCAGAATGATTTTGAAGACACCTTTGTGTTTTTCACCTTTCACTTTCGCCGCTCGCTTCTCCCTCTCTTTTTTCATATTTTTCATTATTTCGCCAATGCTTCTAAATTGCTTGATGCATTTTGTTGACTGTTTTAGTCTTACGTGGCACTTTTCTTTGTTCTTGTTTTTTTCCCCCTTTTTTTGTTATTTTATTGTGTTCCGTCAGGCCCGAGAACCGCAACCATCGTTCACGGAGAGATCGGACATATCGCGTGTTGCCTCGAATGTGCCAGAATATTGAAGGTATGAGACGCTTGCGAAAGGTCGGGGAACTTGGAGGGTGACGTTCATGACTGCGTAGGCGAGACCGGCGCCTATCCCTAACCCCAACCCGAAACGCAAGGCCTAAAACCCGGGGATGGCTCTTTAATGTCCCCGTGCTAGTCATGATTTGTATACCGCCTACGTCGTCGTGACTTTGAGTTTCCCCTTCGTAAAGCTAAATTGCGAACTTTAGTCATGAGTGATATTCACGACTCACAGGCGAAATTTAAATCACGTCTATCATTTTGGGGACATGGAGCCCTCACAGGGCTCGACACCGGCACCCAACCCTATCTCGAAACGCAAGGCCTGAAACGCGGGGATGGGCCCTAGATGACCCCTTAGTCTTGGAGATTATCGTCTCGCCTACCTAGTCGTGACTACCTTTTCCCTAGGACCCGGGCGAGTGGCGGGCCGGGAAGGCGGGGGCGAGTACCCCACTCACCCTATCACTAAACGCAAGGTCTGAAGCCCGGGGATGGCTCCTAAACATCCCCGCAATAGTTTGTCTCTCCATCGCAGTTGCGACTACCAGGTATCATTTTCGGGATAACCAGTGTCTTTTTGACCGGGCAGCTGGCGCCGAGTACCGCACTCTTGCCGAAGACGTTGCGTATCCATCGCTTACCGGAGCCGGCGACACCGATACCGCGTCCCCATTCCGTCTGTCTGTCTGTCTGTCTGTCTTTCTGTCTGTCTTTCTGTCTGTCTGTCTGTCTGTCTGTCTGTCTGTCTGTCTGTCTGTCTGTCTGTCTGTCTGTCTGTCTGTCTTGTTTGTCTGTCTGTTTGGCTGTCCACTCCAAGTGATCATGTGTGCATTTGTTTGTTTGTGTGTCTGTTAGTTTTATTGATTGTTAAATTATTTTTGTTTGCTTAATGACTTGTTCCATTCCGTCTTGCTTGTTTTGTCGACTGATGTTGTATTCGGTGTTGTTTGTTTCACTTATGGTTTCATTCTTGTCCATTCTTTTTTCTTTCTTCCCTCTGTGAAAAGGCTCGAGGTGACGCTTGCCCGGTTTGCCGCATCCCCATCGAGAGCGTGGTGCAGCACTTCTGGGCGTAACGCTAACACGACCCTTCGCTGGAAGTACTGCGGAATACTCCGAGGCGCCTTAAGGAGAGAGGAGACCGGGGGGCGGAAGGTAGCGAACGTTTGCTTTTCCCAACAGACTATGCACGTTCGTTTTCCCCAACAGATCGCGCGCGTTAGTATGTTCCAACAGATCGCGCACGCTCGTGTGAGTTCGCGCGCGTATGTGTTTGCCAACAGACCGCGCGCGTTTATTTTTTCCCCGACCGGTCACGCGTGTTTGTATTCACCCAACGGACCACGCGTGCTTTCTTTTTTCCCGAACAGATCGCGTGCGGTTATATTTTCCTAGTAACAGATCACGTTCGTTTCATAACGAAGGGTATCGTTTAGCGGCGTGAGTTGTGTCATGCCGCTCTCTGTGGATGAGGTTGGGATTGGAATCAGGAACGGAATTGGGATTACGGCTGGGACTGGGACCGCGGCTGGGATTTTTAGGTGGATCATAATTGGGATTGGGATTGGGAAAGGGCTTGGACTCCTGTTTCCGAAACGGGTCGTTTTTGTTTTTGTGACTCTCTTGTACTCCCATGGGCGCGTGTGTTTTGTGTCTGCACATGCGTGCATGCGTTTGTGTGTGCGTGTGTGTGCGTCCGGATGTTGCACAGGTTGGGCGCACCATACGGTCCTGACCTAGATCGTACAGATCAGTGGGTGGGGACGCACTGGTGTGTATAGATCGTGAATATCGTACAGATCATGTGCACATCACGCAGATCGTATTTATGAGATCAAGGTAAAATGATGCAGATCCGCGAAAATGATCTGTGTGGTATGTACAGTGATGCAGATCCGTGAAATGAACTGTGGGATCTGTACCGTAATATTGTCTGTCCGGCATATAGGGCGCATTCTTCGTGTGCAGCATGTTCTCTGGGCCACTCTGTACGCCGTAGGCAAGCAGCAAATTCAGCACTAGCCGCCATTATTATAGTAGATAAGCAGTAGGTATTTGTAGTAGGGCGCGAGTTTTAGTCGGCAAACACATGTCTGGAAAACGGGCCCGCGTTGTGCTTGCGTACGTATTACGTACCTCCACTTAGGTGTACGCCCGTTTCGGACGCCCATTTGCTGCACACGCCCGCTTACATACTGTACGCCAACTTGCGTAGCCGTACGTGTATGTACACGAAGAAATAAAAACATGTTGCTGTTTTTTTTGGTCGGCTTCTGTCGTATCCTCTGCCGTGAAAAAAATCAAATTTCCAATGTTGCGTTTGGTAGGGTACATGCCCTGGGGAGATACCGGGGGTACTCGAGTACCGAACCTTGTCGTTTCGGTCATACCCGGGGCACCCGAGTACCGAACCTGGTAGTTTCGGTTATACTCGGGGTACCCGCGTATCGAACCTGGTCGTTTCGGTCATACCCGGGGTACCCGAGTACCGAACTTGGTAGTGTCGGTCATACTCGGGTTGGCGCCCGGCCGGGTACCCCTAGAGTATATTTTATCCTATCTGGTACGCCACCAAGCACACCCTCGAAAAGTGTTCCTTTTTTTTCCTGCGACTTTAGAGCTGTAGATGCCCAAAATCGCGACGTCTTGTACGTGTAGTAGTAGCTGCACCATATCGTTGCCGAGACTCTCATCTACCCCGATGTAAGTTCCAAGTGCTTCCGTGGCTGCCTTTGGTGCGTTGGAGGACCTAGGACGAGTCTTTGTGGCCCGCCTTTTGGTCCGAATGTTTTTGTGGCTGCCAGTCCAGGACGGGTTGGTGTAGCCCGCCCTAAGGAAGGCGCTACTTAAATGTGGCTGCCTCTGGTGGTAGGAACTAAGACGAGTCATCGTAGCCTACCCTGAAGAGGAGCTACTTTTGTGGCTGCCTACCTGATATGGTGGGAGGTTTAGAGCGAGGTGTTGTCGTCTACCCGAAGGAACAGTTTTTTTTTCGTCGCTGGCTCTCATCAATTGTGGGAAGGTCTAGAACGAGTGGTTGTAGCCTGCCCGAAGGGGTAGCTGCTTTTGTGGCTGCCTCTGGTGTTGCAGGTTCTACCTGATACGGCGAGTAGTCGTACCCTGCCGTGAGGGATAGCTGCTTTTGCTGCTGCCCGTGGTGAGAGGCTGGAGGAGGAGGCGCTACAGCCGTCCCTAAAGGGCAGTTATTTGTGCCGCTGGCTCTTGTCAATGGTGGGAAGGTCTAGAGCGAGTCGTCGTAGCTTGCCCCAAGGGGTAGCTTCATTTGTGGCTCCCTCTGGTGTGACAGGTTTTACCTGGTACGGCGAATAGTCGTACCCTGCCGTGAGCGATAGCTCTTTTTGCTGCTGCCGTGGTGAGGTTCGAGGAGGAGGCGTTACAGCCATCCCTAAAGGACAGCTATCTTTGTCGCTGGCCCTTGTCAATTATTGGGTCTGGGACGTGTCGTTGTAGCATACCTCTGCCCCAAGGGACAGCTGCTTTCGTGGCTGCCTTTAGTCGGAGGGTGTAGGTCGACGAGCCGTCGCACCGTTGGTTGGTGGAAGGGTAGCTGGGCGGGAGTGCTCGGAGGTGGTATGGAGTGGGGGGGGGGGGTGCCTTGCATTTCGCTGACTTTGGCTTGCGTTGGTTTTGAGCAAGCGCTGGTTTTGACTTGTTTTCTTTTAGTTGTCTTGGCTTTGCTTTCTGCTTCCCTTGGTTGGCGTTGCTTTGCCTTGCTTGGGCCCGGTTTTCGTTCGTTGTCTTTGCTTCTTGCTTCGTTTATTTGGCGCTGGTCTGCTTTGTGTCGCCTTGCTTGCGGGCGCGCTTTGTATATGTGCAACCACATACATCGCGTTGCTTTTTTCAGCAATAATGGTTTACTTTCCTTGTAGCTTCAGTTTTTGCTTTCGAGGACATTTGCGCGACTAATATTTTTGAGGCATGGAGCGCCCTTATTTGTTGTGCGTGCTTGGGAGCAATTGTTGGCCGATTCGCTGTGAAGTGTCTTATCAATGTGTTTGCAATATTTTTTGACGTTTTATTATTGTTTTGCTAAACATAGTTTTGCGTTTGGTGGCGTTTTACGGTTTTAAACCCGTTTATTTTCTCACGTTTTGTCGTCCGCGCTGGCGGTTTTTATTCGTTCGCTTCGTTGGCTACAAGTTTTTTTCGTTCGCTAAAAGTTCTTTACCCCCCTCCCGCCCTGGCGTTTTTTTTTTTTTCGTGTTTTCTGTTTGCTGTTGGGTCGGACCACGCTTCTAGTCAGAAGGCTTTGGTTTTGGCTTGGCCTTCTTTGACTGTTGCGGCGAAGCGCGAACCTGTAAAAACCAAGAACGGGTGGGTTTGGTAGGGTATACCTTTTGCGAGTGCCAACACATACCTGAGTATCGCAACGAACAATCGGACGTAGTCAGATGTGACACCCGGGGTGTCCTAGAGTATATACCCAACTAAACGAACCCTTGAAACGTTTCATCTTTGCTCGCCGTTTTCTCGGGGCGGGTTGAGTCTGGCGGCCTGTGGCTTTTTCCTCTGCGTGCTTTTCCTGCTCTTTGACAGCGATGGTGAAGCGTGAACCCCTCTTAGACCCGAATATAGCGATACAACAATTTCAAGTGCAGTGATTCCATCCGTTCTTGATTGTGAAAAAAAACATGGCTTCAGCCGCGGACGCAGAGTACCAGGTAGTGAGCTGCGAGCTGAGGTTTTATATTCGGATCGCACCCGCAATAACAAAAAACGTCGTGTTATCATATCGTAGTGATGGGTCTTCCTGTGGAGCGTTCTACACGCCCAACGGGGGAACGCGAAAATCTATACAACACAGATTGGGCCCGCCCTGAGGAATAAAATACAATCCACCCTGGGAAAGAAAATCAAAGATCGATACACCTATTTATTGCTGTGGATGTACAGGGTGGAAAGGTTTACTATTTACCCGCCGTGAGGCAAGGGAATCATCTACAACGGCGTGACAACCGGCCAGGGGCTGTAATTCCAGCAGAGCTCTCCCGCCTTCACACCCTGCAAACATGGTCCTACCCTCTAACGTCAAATACAAAGCAGTCATCATGTGGCAAAGTGAGCCCTCGAAGCCCTCTGGCTTTTCCCGTGCTATGCCCCCACCCTGCTGCTTAAATATAGTCTACTGGTCATGCAGCAAAGTCTGTTTTCCACGGGGGGCGTTACGGACTCGTCGATTGTTTTACCGTACCAAACGAGAGACCATATAATCGTGTCATTATTCACTACTCTCGCTGCAATATGTCGGACGGTAAATGTAACATTGTCACCAACCCATTCTTTATCGATTGAGCCACCTAATACCTGCGACCCATACAGCATCCGCTTCGTCACTGCCACTACGGCGTCCAGTATGGTGTGAAAACTACCCCTGGTACCCGTCCAAACAAGAGGTTTCGATAAATATGTCAACCGATTTTATTGGAATAGTGGTGTGCCCGCCAGTGGGGGTAGTAGACTCGGCGATGGCTCGCTACCGCCTCAAACGTGAAATTTTTAAGGCGTTCATATCAATAGAAACCCCTACTACGTATCCCATCGATACAGCCGCCCAATAGTCGAAACACGTACAGCAACCTCTTTCTTCCTGCCACTACACCGTCCAAGCGTTGTGAAAGCCTCCCTTCCCCCAGTTATACCCGTCGGAAATCCCTAACCAGACATTCGACCGACGTTTAGATGTTTGTATGATAGTCTTGCAGCATGGTCTGCTCGCCCGTAGCAGACTCTTAGATCGCTCTTATACCGTGCCAAACGAGAGACGGCGAAGACGACAAAATCAATATCCACGCTGCAAATAGTTTTGGGTGGCTACTGAAGTAAGACCATCACACCATATCGCATCGATACGACCGAGATCAACAGCCGCAACTCGTACATCAACTGATCCCTTCCTGCTATTACTTCCGGCCAAGCATATGAAAGTTTCCCCTTTCTCAATTTGCACACGTGTCGCAGATTCTAAACCAGCATTTTTGGACATTTGTGTAGGGTGATAGATCTTGCGGCAGGGTTTGCCAGTCATTGGGGGTAGCAGACTCAGCAACTGTTCTTCCTTAGAAACATAGAGACTATGCATGCCGACGACAGACCGTATCGATGTCAAACCCTATCCTTTCAATACAGCTGCCAAACCAACATCAGCCAAAATCAGAACGTTTCGACGAAATGCAGCATCAGCATCACAATAATATCAAACCTTTTTTCTATCGAAACAACCACTTAACCTCCGCGACCCGTACAGGGACCGTTTCCTTCTGGTAGGAAAGAGCCCCAACGCTACACAACTGCACGATGTGGGGATACTACATAGATGATATTGCACTATAGTCTATGTAGTTCATCATGGGCACTCGGCGCTAGCGATGACGAGGTATCTCCCGCACCAGCTGAAGATGCTACACAGATAAAATTGCGCTGAATAGCAGAATAAGCGTGGTTCTTCATTGGCAGTGTATGCTATCGATGACGAGATATTTCCTACAGAGAACAGGGAACAGCAGTAGCAGCAGCAGTGGTAATACTGGCCGTCGATACTCCCGCTTCCAACGTGGGTGCCTCGACAAACCACGCGGGGAACGAAACTCCCCGACAAAAGCTGCACAGGCATTCAGCTAACGTACAGAGCACGGTGGGAACGTCGCTCCCTCGACAAGACTTGCGAACCATGCCGAAGTCCTGCCCAACACGCTTTAGTCACACAGATCCAACGAAGAATACAGAGCAGAGCGCAAACCTAGCTCGCTCTCAACGAAACCTGCGAACCATGTCGAAGCCGCGCAGGCGACATGTACCACTTCTTGCGCCGACGCATCGCGATCAACTACTTGCCGCCGTTACTCCAGTATGATCGTCTACTGTACCTCTCCGCTAACACCCCTGAGGCTGTACGCCGCCCGGCTCTTGGCGCCCTTCTTTTTGGAGCTCCGGCGCACCCCATTGTGGGCCTTCTTGGCCTTGCCGGTCTTAGTTGTTGAGACGAACATCTCCTTGGCCATCTGAAGAGCGAAAGCATAGTTGAAATACCAGTACAATGCAGGGGTGCGTAGGGGGTGGCATTTCCAGGCTCAAGTATTCTCTGAATGACGAATCTCTTTACGGAATGCCAACATTGGTTTCCTACTTGGTCTATTCAATTAAAATTGCTCCAAAAACGTCAGCTGTGAGTTCGACGAATTTAGGCTCAATGCTCATCTTTGAAAGCTGCGTACTCTACCGATCGCTCGATTTGAATAAGTTTTCATGGGTCAGAACCTAATATAAGATGACATTATATTATATTATTCCCCGTAAACCTAGGCCACTTTCTTTTTTCTCAACTACTGTGTTTGGTTTAGGTACAGAGCTTCACTAAGTGACCAACCACCCTTGGAAGAAAAAGCACACGCAGCCTGTGCCGTATCATATGTCAATCTTCGCCCGGTTTGTCGTTTCGGATTTGTTTTTTCGCCGCGCACGGGCAACTTGACAATAGACCGCGATAGATACAGCATGCCAGGCAGGGGTTATGCGAGTTGTTACTTCGTTTGATATATGCGTACAGAATGCATACGTCGAAGCATTTATCCTTCCGTAGTCCCTGGCAAGCTGTTTCTGTGAATGCCGTGTAGTTAGCGATACTTAGATTATCAATTTCTATTGATCACAATCCACGTCGAAGAGATTGCACCCCCAGTTGGAACTACTGGATACTTAAAACTGTGAAATCGGACCGTTGTCCGACGTCGGACCGTCAAAGCACTTCGAGCAAATGCCCCTATGGTGTGAGCAAACGAGTGTGAGCAAACGCCAGCGTACAGTAGCAAGGATGTCGTATCATGTGCGTAAAATATTCGCGACGTACCCTACCCCTTCCGCGTTTGAGCCCGGAAACAACGTACAGTCTTTGCCCCTTACCTCGTCCTCCTCGGCCTCAATGGTCTCCTCCTTTTGGATGGAGGTCTCTTCCTTGTCGTCGAGAACGATAATCCTCTCTTCCTCTCCAACGATGCCTGGTAGGCCCCCAACGACGTCCTCGGGAGGTCCGGATGACGTCTGACCTTGTCGCCAGAAATCGTTGACCAGCTTGATCATTCTCGCCTGAAAGTCGTCACGAAGGAGAAGCGAACATCAAACGTGATTTTTGGTTCTGCAGTGCTACGAGGGGTCCTGATGAGCGGTACACGTGAAGCAAGCGCGGTCAGTGCACCTTTTTTTCCTGGTTGACAAAGAAACCCGAATAACAAGAATTGACGATGATATCACAAGGGTGATGAGAAAAATACAACGTAGACATACTCTGTACATATTTTCCTGCGATCTGCTTCGTAGAGGGTATCGGATTGCGCCCGCGTCGTTGTTATGCACCACAGCATCAGCTTGATTGACGCAATGCAATATTAGGAAGTAAACCAATACCTGATGGGATGTGAAATAACATTATTTATACAGCTTTGGTACAGGACACCTGGTAATAAGCAGAAGTACAGACCCAGGGTGGGGTTTCCAGATTAGGAAGGGGGTGCGTTCTCCACCTAACTTCAATACAAAGGTTCCCAAAATTCACTTTGCCCTCTGTAAATATTAAAGGCCTTTGTTACTGCCCTGTGCCTCATTATAAATAAGTAAGTGTCATGTACTCTGACTCTTCCTGAAACGGAAAAACAAAACTAACGATCGTGTTTTCATTGACACGCGACACTTCCTGCACGCACAGGGCTCTGTGGGGAGTGCCTACAATCTGCTGCAGAGTGCTGCTACACACCAGGTACAGCAGTAGTCGTAGTAGGGAGATGCATGGGCAATTATCACAGCACAAGTTGGAAACAGCTATTGCGCCGTCGTGATCTCACCGACCATGTTATGCACAGGGTCGCGGCATGTTTGATTATCTTCAAGATCACCCTCGTGCGCTGGTCCACAAACTGCCCTATGAAAGAAAAAAGGTCGCCCTGCAACACAGCATCGCAACAAACGAGGGGTGGGATGGGAATCGTTGTCATGATAACGCAGCAGTATAGTATTGTCAGCGAAACCACGATAGGAAGGCTATAAATAAGACAGATATGATACAATAGTCAATAATGAGTTTGGTTTCATCAACCGTGCACTCGTACGGGCAGTGCGAGAGAGTAAAATATACGAGAAGGGCCATGCTGTGCTTGTGTGTAGCCCGGCTCCTTGCATTGCACTGCGGCGGACACGATTTGCTCTCGTCCCGACCAGCAACTGGGCGTTACGTGAGTGTTCTCCAGATGAAGGACGGTACCATGTTGTGATGCGTGTACATTTCCGCCTGGAATACTTCCTACCCCCTTTTCATGCCGCATCGCACAGCCTTCTCGTCGGCCTACGTCTGTAGATCATATCATGCCGTGTCCTGTCTTGATGACATGTTATGTCATGCCATGTCGTCACACGGGGTGGTGGGAGCACTCACGATCGCCGCCATGGCTGCTTCTTCCCGGTTATCGGTATCTGTACCGAACAACCTCCTCCGGAGTCCGCAATTATTGTCGAGAGCACCGTTGACTCTATCTGGTGTAGAGTGCTGATCCCACAACCCGAAGCGCTCTCAGCCCCTAACCGCGCGAGTGTGCGAAGGAAGTCCGAGGTTCGTGCCGGCTTCAAGACGAGTTCAAAGTTGCTACGTATCTGCGCGTGATGGCTTCGCGTTGGGCTGTCGGTGCAGGTGGCTGTCTACTCGCGTGGCGGGTTTGACAGTTGTTCGAGCAGAGGGCTGGGCAGAAAGTGTGTGCGAGCATGCGAGCTTGTGCGGTGTGCGAGCTTTGAACGATATCATACGAGTCGAAGATAGCTCGTGACTGTCGGCGTTCAATCCCGCCGCACGTTTTTGTTCCGGTTCACGAAATTGCCGATATCTCGCCGCTAAACCTCAACACTCAACAAACCTTAACACTTCAGCACCTCGACTCTCAACACTCAGCACTCAACACTCAACACCTCAATGCTTCGTGGATAGGACAATGCCCCAACTTTCGACAATTGATGTTCAAGCCCTACGAATCAGCCGTGCGTGACACTGGCAAGCTGGCGAGAGGTAGAAGGTGGTGGACGGTCAACTTGTGATTTCACGCACGGATTTCCCAGTTCGCGATTCACATGCACATCGTCAGCGATGCATTCGAGTAGCAGCAAGCAGCAGGTCTGTGCTATCCCCACCCCGTCTCAGTGTCAATTGGCGCATAGAGCAAAGAGTCCTTTCAAATTAATGGGCCGTTCTCCAGGCCACCACAGCAGCTAGCTTCAGTCAGTTATCAGGCATCGTGCCAATGGAAGACGGTAGCAGGTGGCGGAGGGGGTGGCATAACCCGTGTACTCCAAACGAAACCTATTGAGACGAATAGCTGCCATTTCATTATTGTCTACCAGCATAGTATCTGTCTTCAAGTCTTTTGTCTTGAACGTGTCCCTCGGCTTCACAATGGATGAACACAAAGCACTACACTCCTATAGTACCACGTCGCCATGTCTCCTCTGCAGAAATTGTAGCCTGCCCGAAGGGCCAGCTACTTTTGTCGCCGGCTCTACGTAGTCAATGGCAGGAGGGTCTAAGAAGAGTGGTTGTCGCCTGACAGAGGGGACGGGTATTTTTGTGGCTGCCTCCCTCTGGTGGTAGGTTCCAAGACGAGTTATCGTAGCCTGCCCTACTCTTTTTATTGTTGCTGGTTTACCAGCATCCATGGTAAGAGGATCTAGAGCGAGTCGTTGCGGCCCTCGCCTGAAGGAAAGCCATTTTTGTCATCTGCTCCACTAACGGTGGATGGGTACACGAGCCAGCTCTCGAGCCTGCTTTCTGTATGGCCCACGGAAGAATTCGGGGCAAAGATGGTGTATATACCGCTTTCCCCACAGCCAGTCTTGTGGAATGAAGATGGATACAAGTCTCTTATTAGAATCGTGCAAGGCTTGCTTGAGGAGCCAAATTACGAGAGTGAACAGGTGGGGGGGGGGGCGAATCGTGGCCGAACTGCATGGACCGGCTCTCATACCGGCAAGGACTCTAGTGCATCATGCGAAACATCGCCGACTTCAAAGCCCGATGCATCCAGTAGAGCGTCACGCTAGTGCTACTTGAAGTAGAGTACACGTACGTACCAAGCACAGCAAAAAAGATACTCCTGTCATTCTGTTGACTGTATACGTGGATATGATACGGATATGATGACGGTTGAGTATATTTGGGGTTTCCAGTGATAGGTTGGCTACGTCGTATCGGTATATCGGGACGGTGATACATTTTGGGTATTTCGCCGTCACTCCTCGTTGTGCTTCTTCTACCGAGTGAGTCTTCTCCTCTCCACGATGTGCCTTGGCTAGGAGCCACGTAATATATATTTGTACGTCTGTTACTTGTCGTCATACCGGTGACTCCACTATCCCACTATTGTCAGCTCAACGGGTAAGCTCTCTACGCTTCGTAGGGATCAACAAACACATTCTGGTCAGGATGATACCCATTTACTTGCCAAATACGAAGCATGTCAATATCCAGTAACGACGTGCGGTTGGTCTATTGTTACCACAAGAAGAGCTACCCATAGCAAGACAAGGGTCAAAAACGATACATTGTAAGCCGCCGTAAGGAACAGCTATTTTCGTGGCTGGTTTTAGTTGGAGAGTTTAGGTCGACGAGCCATTGTTCCGTTGGTTGGTGGAAAGGTAACTGGGCGGGAGTGCTCGGAGGCGTTGGTGGGTCGGGTAGGGGGCGTTATAGCGAGGGTGCCCCGACGCAGGCTGCTTTGGGCCGCGCTTCGCCTTGCGTTGCTTTTATTTTCACTGGCTTTGACTTGCGCTGATTTTGCGCAGGCACTGGCTTTGCTTTGCCTTGCTGTTGCTCTTGACTTGCTTGTCTTTGCTTTCTGCCTTCCTTGGTTAGTGTTGCTCTGCCTTGCTTTGGCTTACTTTGCCTTGTGCTTGCTTGCGTTTGTTGGCGTTGTTGTTGCTTCCTTTGATGAGCGTTGCTTTGCTTTGTATCGGATTGCTAGCCGGAGCCCTCTGTATTTGTTCAAACAAATACGTCGCGTTGCTTTTCTCAGTTTCGGTTTTGCTTCCTTTGGTTAGCTTTGGTTTTTGATTTTTTAGGATCTCTGCGCGGCTGATCTTCTTTAGATAAGAAGTGCCTAACGTAGTTGTGTGTGTTCGGGAGCAATTGTTGGTCGATTCACTGTGTGTGGAGTGCTTTACGAGCGTGTTCGCCATATTTCTGACGTTACTATTGTTTTGCCAAACATAGCTTTGCGTTTGGTGACGTTTTACTTCTTTAAGCCTGTTTCTTTGCTCACGTTTGTATCGTCCGCTGGTGGGTTTTATTCGTTCGCTTCGCTGGCTACATTTTTTTTCTGTTTTCTGAAAGTTTCTCTTTCTCTTCCCCCTCCCGCCCGGGATTTTGTTTGGGTCTTAGGTTTGCTGTTGGGCTGGACCACGCTTTTCTAGTCAGTAGGCTCTGCGTTTGGCTTGGCCTTCTTTGATTGTTGCGGCGAAGCGCGAACCTGTAAAAAAAACAAGGTTGGGTTTGGTAGAGTACACATTTTGTGAGTGCCTGTACATACCTGGGTATATCAACGAACAAATCGGACGTGGTCGGATGTGGTATCCGGGGTAACATCGGGTTTCCAGAAAATACAGGCATCGATGGCAAGAAGGGGGCTCCATGATTTGGAACCCGTGAATTACTTGAAGAATCTAGGCCTCCTCGATCATTGTGCCTGTTCCCTACGAACCCGAAGCCAAAGAACATACGTTGTAGGAAAAATACTGAGGATGCGTGGAGACTGTCGTCCGTGTCGTCCCAAGCGGCTCGGTCGTTGAGACGGTCTGCCGCCGCTCTAGCCGTGGAGTGGACTTCGCGGACTCCCCGTGTCGCAAAATTCCAAATACAAACAAGCACAAATACGACAGCATTCTTCGGCAGAGCAGGAAGGAGCACAGACCCAAGCAACTCTGGGCGTCGCGTGTATGGGACTTATCTCGGGGGCTAACCTCCGTCGCGTAAACTGGCGTGGACTGTGACATGAGTACCCGGGCGGGGCTCGCAGGTTTGCTTGCCTCCGTTTATGCCGTAAAAAACGCTCGTGGAGGTCTTGGCGTTGTGATCGCACTGAATTATGGGAGAATAGCTCATATGGGTCGATGCGGCCCATGAACAGCTCGAAGGAGAAGTTTATCAGATACAAACCAGGTGTCCTTCGAGCTATAATCAACAGCTGACGCTTTTCATTTTATTGATAGATACTAATAATGGCACCAGTACGACCGAGCAGTCGGCACGCACCTCGTACAGCAGTACTACCGTATGCATACACCAGGTATACGGGCAGATTCCCACCACCAGCAAATTGAAGCACACCACCCATGAATAGCAGCCGCTTCCCGTGGCCTCTGCTGTGTCGAGCGACTGCTACTGCTGTGTCGCTCTTCGAGTGTTGCTGATGGCACTGTTTCTTCTATCTACTCGTAAATACGTATTTCAAGAATTGACAATAGGCCTTCGGACAATAAGTCGGCATGGGGTATTGGTCGTGCGCGGTACGACACTACGGCGTACGAACAACTGCCCCGTAGTGCGTGCTCACCACAACAGCCAGGGATATCGGGTGCTTCGGTCTTCTCTATAATAGGTACGCCCTAGAATTCTTCGCGCGCAATGAACGTACCGGTACACTGCTGTAGATGGTAGTGGGCCATTCCATAACAAAATCGTAGGGCAAGTCAACCCGAATCAGACATGTGTTCATGATTTGAGATCCGATAATAAAAGGAGTATGACACCTCCCCTCCGAAGCATCGTCAGTGTAGTCCGTAGGCTGCAGGACCTATGCAATGGTCAGGCCGCCAGGCGACAGGCGTTGTCTAGGGGGCGTGGGTTGCATGCTACCCTGCCCTCTGCCCTACGAGTATGTGCACCAGATACGCGGTCCCAGCTACGAGTATGGGCACCAGGATATCATGTACCAGAGGCTTCCGGGATAAAGGGTGCGATCGTAGACACGTTAAGTTCCATATATCCGGTGCATTTAATTTATGTTGTTCTAATTCCTGGTTTTGGGAAACAATCAGCAGTACCAGCCTCGGTACTTAAATGTACCCGAACAGGCCATGCCTTACACTTCACCCAAGTACCGAGCACGGCCGTACAGGGTGTGGTGTCCCGATGATATTTTGTTTATTTTGTATGATCTGCCCTATCCAGCCACACCCCATGCCTGCTGAGTAGAACCAGGCACTGTGCTACTGAGGGCATTTCGCGCATGACATTCCTGGCATTTCGTGTACGATTTCGAGCAATTCTCGATGCTGCTGCACGGTAACTCCTGATGTAGGTTGTGTGGCTTATGGCTGATCACGCCCTATTGCTTCGCTGGTGGATAGCTGCTGATATGTGCTTTGCTAATCGCGGTTGATATACCGCTTTTGTTTGGGAAACAACTAGCAGTATCAACCTCGGTACTTGTACATCCTCGGTACTTGTACGTATCCGACGCGGCCACGCCTTACCCTTCACCCAAGCACAAGGCGCGGCTGTACAGTGTGTCGTGTCCCGATGTTATTTTGTTCATTTTAAACAATCTGCTCGCTAGTAGCTGCTGGTATACGCTTTGCTGATCGCGGTTGATATACCGCTCTGTTCGACGTGGCTGTGTTGTCCAGACGTGCTGGTCTTCTTACATAAGTCTGCGGGGCGGTGCCTGAGAGAGATTTGCTTGCCGATTACTGTTGATCTATACGGGTGCGCCAGATATGCTATTGCTTTGCTGATCGCGGTTGATATACCGCCCTGGTCGACACGGCCATGTCGTCCAGCAGTGCTTTCGTTTTTGTTCTGATTGCTATTGATATACCGCTGCGCCAGATATGCTTCCGCTTTGATCGCGGTTGATATAGCGCGCTGGTGATATACAGCTGCGCCAGAGATGGCCTTTACGATGCTGATTGCGGTTGATATACCGCCCAGGTCGACACGCCTGTGTCGACCAGAAGTGCTTTTGCTTAGGTTTTCGATTGCTGTTGATATACAGCTCTCGCGGTTGATACACCGCCCGGGTCGACACGGTTGTGTCGTCCAGAAGTGCTTTCGATTCAGTTTTCGGTTGCTGTTGGTATACAGCTAAACCGTGCTATTGATATACAGAGGCTGCACCAGATATGCTTTTGCGTTGCTGATCGCGGTTGATGTACTGCACTCGTCGACACGGCTGTGTCGTCCAGAAGTGATTTCGCCTTTATTTTATGCTTGCCGTTGATGCACAGCTCAGATGCGCATTTGCTTCGCTGATCGCTGTTGATTTGCCGTGCTAATGATATACAACTGCGCCAGATATGTTTTTGCTTTGCTGAGCGCGGCTGATACTGCCCTGGTCGACATGACTGTGTCGTCCAGAAGCGCTTTCGATTTCGTTTTTGATGGCCGTTTGTATACAGCTATACCGTGCTGGTGTCATACATCTGCGCCATGTATGCCTTAGCTGCTAATAGCGGTTGATATACCGCGCTGATGATATACAGCTGCGCCAGATATGCTTTTGCTTTGCTGATCGCGATTGATATTCCGCCCTGGTCGACACGGCTGCGTCGTCCAGAGGTGCGTTTGCTTTAGTTTTCGATTGCGGTCGACATACAGCTCTACCACGCCGGTGACATACATGTGCGCCAGATATGTTTCTACTTTGCTGATCGCGGTTGATATACTACTCTGGTTAACACGTCTGTGTCATCCAGAACGGCTTCGCTTCAAGTTTTTCATTGCTCTTGACGTACAGCTATACCGCGCTGGTGACCTACATCTGCGCCAGATATGTTTATTTGAGCTGATCGCGGTTGATATACCGCTTTGGTCGACACGGCTGTGTGCTTTCGCTCTAATTTTCTGATTGCTGTTGATGTACTGCTCAGATGTGATTTCGCTTTGCTGATCGCTGTAGATTTGCCGCCCTGGTGATGTACAGCTGCGCCAGATATGTTTTTTGCTTTGCTGAGCGCGACTAACACTGTCCTGGTCGACATGACTGTGTCGTCCAGAAGCGCTTTCGATTTCGTTCTTGATGGCTGCTTATTTAACAGCTATAGCGTGCTGGTGACATACATCTGCGCCATATATGCCTTAGCTGCTGATCGCGGTTGATATACCGCTCTGGTGATACAGCTGCGCCAGATGTGCTTTTGCTTCGCTGATCGTGGTTGATATGCCGCCCTGGTCGACACGGCTGCGTCGTCCAGAGTGCTTTCGCTTAAGTTTTCGATTGCGGTTGACATGCAGCTCTACCACGCCTGTGACATACGTGTGCGCCAGATATGCTTCTGCTTTGCTGATCGCGGTTGATATACCACTCTGGTTGACACGTCTGTGTCGTCCAGCAGCGTTTTCGCTTTGCTGCTCGGGGTTGATATGCGGCCGTGCCTATTGTCTTTTCGCCTTGCTAAAACGTTAAGTTGCGGGCGCAGTTGTACCTGAGGGAGTTGGTTCTGCTGATCGCTGTTGATATACATGGGTCTCAGATGTCCTTTCGCTTTGCGGATGGCGGGGATCTACTGCTCTGGTCGACACGGTTGTGTCGTCTTGAAGGGCCTTCGCTTTGCTGTGTGTTGATGTACGACTGGGCCGGGTGTATTTTGCTTTGTCGATATGCGTCTAGGCTAGATATGATTTCGCTGGGCCGATCGCGGTTGATGTGCCGCCCTGTTCGACTGATCGCGGTTAATGTACCGCCCTGGTCGACGCGGCTGTGTCGTCCAGCAGTGCATCTGCTTCGCTGCTCACGGTTGATACACGGCTGGGCTAGTTGTATTTTTGCTGTGCTGATTGGCTAGGCCCCTCACTGACATGGCGTTATTACGGTTGCCACCGGCTGCTATTGCTTCGCTCCTCGCTGGCGATATATTGCTTCCACGGGCACGGCGGTACCAGCGGGCTTCGTGTCGCTGACCTCGGAACGGCGGTTTCAGCGATTGCTGTTTCGCTGATCTCGGCACGATGTGCTGCTACCTCGCTGGTCTCTGGCTGGGTGCGGTTGATACACCAACATCGCTGGCCCGGCTTTGCCGGAGATATGTTGTCTTGCCAGTTGCTGGGTTTACACAGATGGTTCAGCTGTCTTCATTGCCGCGGCTGACTTTCGGACCGCGGCTGAGATACAGCTATGGCTCACATGGGTCAGCGTTGCGACCCCTATACCACTCGTTACTGTTCATATACAGTTCACGCTGACACAGTTTGATCAGAGGCGACTGCGTGTGTCGCGGGTTGCGGGGTTACACAGCTAGGGTTGGTGTGCTGACCACGTCGTTGCAGTCGATACGGCATATAGCTCGACAGATACCGATGCCGCTGTTCCCTTGTCTTCTCACCGACGCGCGCGGGTTACGGTTTAATAATAGGCGGGGTTACCATGTGGCAGGTTAACCCGTTTCTGTTGCGAGGGCTCGAGACTTGCGGAACGAGACCGGAACGAACTCATGGTTTAACTTCGCTGGTTTCTGGTTGGTTGCGGTTGACACACTGCTATCGCTGGCACGGAGTTGGTGCAGATACGTTTGTCTTGCTGGTTGCTGTGGTCATCCAGATGTTGACAATTTTCTTCGTTGCCGCTACTGCTTCGCGAGTCGCGGTTTAGATACAGCTATGGCTGCCATGGGTCACTACAGCGACCGCTATACCGACCGCTACACCGACCGCTTCACGGCTCTTTACTGTGGATATACAAATAATGCTGCTGCAGTTTGTTCAGGGATGTCTGCATGTTTCACTTGTTGCGGGGGTTACACAGCTACGGTTGATGCGCAGATCATTGTTGATATACAGTTATCACTGGCACGGCCGTACCAGATGTTGTTGCTTTGCGGATTGCTGTGGCTACTAACCCCTTTGGGACTTCAGAGGGTAAAATTGACGAATTCAACTGGCAATTGCAAGGTCAGCCACACGACGTTACGCGGGCTGCTAGCTTCAGGGGTGGGGACTTTAATGTGCGACTCCAACGCAAGGAACTGCGCGATACGCGCGTAGCACAAAACATGGTGTACTGCGCATTCATGATATGACAATGACCGTCATTCTTACTTGTTTTATCGCCATGCATGGGCTCCAAAAGGGTTCATGTCGGTATTAATGTGGGCATACTGCCATCGTTGACACGGCTGTGCGCATATGCAACCATCATTGGCACTGCTGTGACAGGGGTGGTTTCACGATGCTGATCACTCTTGCTCTACAGCTGTGCCAAAAGTGCTGTCGCTTTGCGGAGCTGCTGTCGCTGTTGGTATACAGCGGTTGATGACACGGCTGTCATGTTGGCTGTTGCTTCGCTGATTGCTGTTGATATACGACGATCTCCGGCGCGGTCTATTGGCTGTTGCTTCGCTGATCGATGTTAATATACAACAATCTTCGGCGCAGCAGTGCCAGAGCTGCTTTGCGTCGCTGCTCGTAATTGATATGCCGCTGCTGACGCGGGTGGGGTACGATTGTTGTGGCTTTGCTAGTCGCTGTCGGTATACAGCAATCACGGGCACGGTTAAGCCAGAGCCTCTACTCCGCTGACCTCGGCGCGGCAGTGCCAGAGGCTTCTGGTTCGCGGATCTCGGCACGGCGGTGCTGGAGACTTCGGTTTTTGCTGATCTGTATAGATACACAGCTATAGCTGACACGGCGGTGTCATCTCTGGGCCGCTGTAGTTGATTTTCTTGTTGCTGTTGATAGTTGCTGGGCGCTGTCGATATATAAAAGCTATCGATGACACGGCTGTGTTCATACACAGTTGCCGCTGCTTTATGGATTGAGATTGTTATACCAACATCGTTAGCACGGCCGTGCCGGAGATGCTTTTGCCTTGCTGATTGCTGATGTTAAACAGATAATGACGACTGTCTTGGTCGCCGCCGTTGCTTCGCGGATCGCGGTTGAAATACAGTTATGGCTGACACGGGGTCAAAGGTGCGACCGCTTTACCTCTCGTTACTGTTAATATTCATTTCATACGTACGCACTTTTATCAGAGGTGACTGCTTGTGTCGCCGGTGGCGACGGTTCCACAGCTATGGTTGATTTGCTGACAACATAATTGCAGTCGACACTGCATACCTTTCAACGGATACCGATACCGCTGCCCCCTTTCCTCCTTACCGACGCGCGGGGGCTATGGTTCGATAATGGGCGGGTGTCGCGGTGTGGCGGGTAAACCCGCTGCTGCTGCGAGGGCTCGAGACGCTAAACACAGCTCGTCGGCAACCCGTACAGCTACCTTTCGACGGCCCCATCCCCTGGTTCCTCTCCATGTGATTTGGGCGTAAATGCACCGGCAGGGGCGTACGCCGCGACGGGTGGGTGGGCGCATCGCTGGGCCGGCAGCCCCCCCTCCCCCCGATCTGGGGACCGCGGATAATAACACGCAACGGCCGCGCGCCAGGGGAGTTGGAGGTCGGAACGGGGTCGGAGTTGCCGGAGAGGCGGCGGTCGCGGCCTACTTGCTTCCCCTGCTTTTCCGCCGCCGCCCCCCGGTCTGCCCGGGCGATAGCTGAGCGGGCTGACTAAAAATCTCGGTTGCTGGCATAGCGGGAGGCCATCCAGATTGGCCCCCAGGGTCACCGATGCAATGATTGTGCGAATACGGGGCGGAACTACCCCCCATTTCCTGAATATAAAAATGTCATTTTTCGGAATACGGTAACTGTAAGAGGGGCGGTCACTGGGCGACCTGCCCATTCCCTGCCCTTCCTGCGCTGGGGTACGCGAGGGAACCGAGCGAATAAATGTGTTTGAGCGCGGGGGGTAAACCATGCGAGGTTGCGAGGACATGAGGGTATACGTTTTGGGATCGCTCCAAGGCGACGCATCGACAGGGGGAGAGTTGGCACTGTAGCACATTGACACACCGATACTGGGACACTAGAGCTGGCGACCTTGTGTTTACGGATAGTGAGTATTTTAAACGTTTTCCGTTTCTTTTCTGTTGACTGGGTCATGGACGCCGAATGCATATTGATCCCCGCTCGTGATGCACCAACACGGGACTGTATGATTACACGCTACGCACACGCACGAAGAACGAGCGATCAGCTAGCAGATTGGTATTCGATTGTCGGCCAGTTGGTAGTTTCGTCCAACCCCTTCCCCCCCCCTCAATTACGATGCATATACCTCTGTTAAGGCCTCCTGGAGATGGACGGCAGGCACAAATAAGTTAGTTTCTTTCGCCATCGTCTGGCCTTCTCGGATTATCACAGACACGTGCGAGCCTCGTGGCGGCCTTTCTCTACGTATATGTGCATCCGAATTTTGCTGTTTTGTTAGCTGCTGGTAGTATCGCAGACACATGCGTGACTCGTGGCAGTTTTTCCCTATTTTGTTACATCCTACTTCTGCTGTTGGGTAATGGCAGGTAGGACTGGCCCGGAATTGCGCTCTATTAGAGTCTGTGCTACCGTCAGGTTTTCTCGGTGGATCGGCTTGACACACGGCATCACTTCGACGTTCGCTTAGTTGTTTAGCAGCACGAGGGGCGTGAATTTAGTGCCCCCCGTTTCTAACATATGATGCTGTGTATTGACATCCAGATCGTCTTGTATTGACATTTGCGGCAGGTGGTCGAGGATGAATGGCTGCGGCATCTAAATTATCGCCAGACTGGCGTGCGGCCTATTCTACCCTCCATTTCACAGAGCTGTTTCCACCGACGAACACCGGTAAGTGCATACATGGGCGATTCTCCACCCCTCGCCCACATTGCCGATTTGGGCAGACGTATTTAGGGACCCGATGCAATGGCCACTCCGGCCGTTGCCGTGGCATGCACCAGTGTGGGACGTCGGCGGGGGGGAGGGGGGGGGCGTTTGTGCCGGGTTACGTGCGCTAATATGAAGCGTTTTGGGATGAAGTCGTCCTGCACGAACAACCACTCCGTGACGATCTTATATCATGCTGGTGTATGGAACATGGAACAAGCAGTACCGAGGTACCATATATGTTTTACGGTGACCGCTGCTGCTCTTGCGGGGAGCACTTATCATACCAGTGACGGTGCTTCTAAGCGAACGCAAACGTAGGCTAATCCGAACGACCCCAGTCCGGTAGCCGATTAAAAGTACGAGGAGCATTGGAAGTATGGGTAGGCCCACCGGCTGGGGAAGGAGGCCTCATCTAACCTAATACTTACTTTAAATGATCGGTGATGCCGTAGAAGAATACTGCAGTAAAATCAGGTTTCGAGAAAATGCAGGCATCGATGGCAAGGAGGTGGCTCCATGATTTGGCACCCGTGAATTATTTGGAGAAATCTAGGCCTCCTCGACCATTGTCCCTGTTTCCTACGAATCCAACACCAGAGAACATACATGTCATGGGAGAAATACTGACCATCCCACCCACCCAATTTATGTATGCAGTAGTTTCTTGTTTTACGTCCTTTGCGGACCAGAGAAATCTGCGAGCGCCTTGCCACACTCAGCCCCGTGCGGAAACAACTAGGGATATCTTCACGCGGATCCCAGATCGGAGCAAAGCTGTTGGTCTCGGCTTAGTTGAACCTACCTGAGGCACGGTACCGGAGCCACAAGCATTACATTGCACCTCTACCCAACGGGTAAGAAGAAGAGGAAGCATAAACAATTTCAGACCACCACACCTATTGACATCCTGCGTGCTGAGTAGCTTCTGTCCCGCGTTTTTGTTTTTGCCAGGATTACTGCGGCGCAGAGCGCTAAGCGCGGAGGTACACCCCGGGCGAGACCCGTCTGCTTCGGAGCAGGAGGTCTCATATAATTAGATTACTTAATGATCAAATCCAATGCTTACTTGAAATGATCGGTGAAGCCGCCGAAGAATAGTACAGCATCCTAGAGTGCATACCCATCTAAACGAACCCTTGAAACGTATCATCTCTGCTCGCCGTTTGTTTCCGGGCGGGTTGAGTCTTATGGCCTATGGCCATTGGCTCTGCATGACGCATTTTCCTGCTCTTTGACAACGATGGTGAAGCGTGAACGCCTTTGAGACCCGAGGAAAACGCGAGCAACCATAAAACGAAGATTGCACTGACCCCGCGGAGAAAAATCAATTGAAGTGAGGATGTCCCTATTATTGCTGTGAATATAGACTACAGGGTAAGACGTTTTACTGTTTACCTGCCGTGAAGCCAGCGAATCATCTACAACGAACGGCGTGACCACCATGTTGGTCAATTCTCGCGTGAAAAAGTATGATTTACTATAGACTATGGTATTGGTGTGTTGTGGTGTTCCACTCCGCATGCGCCATCTGTGTGAGCAATAGATCAACTGTCCGTCGCTGTCTGGAGAATTAATATCTGGTTTCTGTTATTTAACTGTCGAGTGATTCGGGGTCGACCGTGAGATTTGGAACCTGTAGTGCGATTAGGACAACTGTCTTGCGATCCAGAAATAAGCACGTACACGTGTAGCACGACCGTATATGGGGTCACGGAACCGGCTCAACACGTAGGAGTATAACAATGATGCCACCCTGTCGCAGGCCACGCCCTGCGCTCATTGGCTTAGGCTATATAGCTGCGCGCTCGAATAAGGGGTAGTACGGTCTTTAGAAGAGCACTAGGACTTGATATCATTGGCTGTGTTATAATTTGGTCTTAACTTCCACTTCAAGCATGCAACACGTCACGCGCGTGGCCTTATGGAATATCGTCGTACGTAGACAGGTAGCAGCTTGCGCTCAGGGGTGACATCTTAGATGACGCGTTGTACTCCGTGCAGATACGAGAGCCGATTCTCGTAGCTTGGCTATGGCCAAGCTACTTCCCCCCCCCCCCCCCCCCCCCTCTCTGTCACTTTCGCACCCTGACCAAACCAAGGAAGCCTTGCTCGATAACAGTAAGAGACATCTCTTATTATCTGGGCTTTGTACGGCTGTAAGCTGGGGTCTAGCGATAGAGACACCTGCCCCTTCTCGGATTCTACCAATCGAGGCTACTCCTTCACATCTAACGTCTTCGGCAGCTGTAGTACCCTTCGCGTGGTGACCATCACCTCAGCTCCACGTTCAACCCAGATCGTCCTTCTCCGCCCCTTCGTGTGAGCATTCTTGTTTTCGCTGCTATTTTTGGTCTGTTACTTGATTCATTTGTTGTCATGGTAAGTGTAGACTACATTTTTTTTTTTCGCTTCTCTCCTTTTTTCCTGTGTTCTCCCGTGTATACGCTCTCGTGTAAACTCTCGCGTGCGCTCCCTTCGATTTGCGCGACTACGTAGTGGACGACGCGCGCGCGTAGCGGCCGCGACCACAGTACGGTGCGCACTGGGGTAAAGCCTCTAGTATGATGTTGCTTGACCACCATGTTGACACCATGCTCCAGCATGATCTCCTTTTTGAACTCTCGTCCTATGCTGCTATAGATCACGCGAACAACCCCTTGGCTGACCAGACGAGACTCACAAAAAGGTTGTTGACGTCCACCAGCAACACAATTTAGCAGCCCTAGACGCCTACAGCTTGCCGTTACGAGCGCGCACACTAGTAGGCCCGCGTACTCCTGTAGACTCATTTGACGCAGGCACAGCACGCGCTGCATCAAATTTTCCTATTCGATGCACGGATCCTACCCGAAAAACGTGTAGATCGTGCCGCTTGGGGTACATCTGACTGCGAACACCAGATTAACTTTGTCGTTTCCCGGCCAGAATCACCGCAAAATAATAGAAATGTGTCGCCTATACATACTCCGTTGTCACATCGATCAGAACTAGCTGACTGCGTCGCTCCCACGGACAACGCTTCACAGGGTACTGATTGTGGTAGTCCTTTTTGCACAGGACGCAGCCTTCTTGGCCCGGAAGCTCCCGGCTCACATCCCCAGATTTTCACGTTTCTGACGAAGATTCTCGTAGCGATTAGCAATTGACTGGCGCGCTTCGGTTAAAAGTTTGTCGCCAGATTTTCAAAATTCTGATGGTGATTTTTGTAGCGATAAGGTCGACAAGGTCGTTTACGGTCGTGTTAATCGATTTTTCCCCCCAGATTTTCGAAATTCTGATGAATATTTTCGTTGTGATAAGACAAACCACGGTCGTGCTAATCAAATTTTCCCGCCAGAGTCTCATTTGTTTTTCGGACATTTTCTCGGAGATCACGCATTTTTACGGGCGTGCTCATCTATTTTTTCCGTCGGATTTCCAATTTTTTTACGCAGAATTTCTCGGCCGTAACGAGTTTTGCACGCGTCCTAATCGATTTTTTTGTGGAATTTTCAATTTCCTGACGGATCATTTTCACAGCGATTTTTTACTTTAAGGGCGTCGTAATCTCTCTCCTAAATCCACAACCAAAGAAAAAAAATTCGGACAGCAGTAGACTGCATAAATTGCTGCCGTCGTAATCGATCTCCGAAATTCACAACTCGTGAAAGGTTTTTCGGACAAACACTACGTAACGTTAGGACATCATAATCGCTTTCTTTCCAAAATTCACAAAATTGTGATACATTTTTCGGACAGCAGTACATAAATACAGGGCATCGTAGTCAGTCTCTGAAATTCACAAATTGTGACAGATTTTTCTGGGAACAGTTTTACGTAATTTACGGGCATCGTAATCGCTCTCCTAAATCCACAAACTGTGACAGGTTTCTCGGAAAGCAACAAGTAATTTACGAGCGTCGTAGTATTTCCCCGAGATCGTTTAATAACAAAGGTTTACGAGAAGAGACACGTGTCACACATCATCACAACATACAATATTTGGGCGACGATTTCGATAACGATTCGGGTAGTGAAAGTTGGTTTACGACTGGGTTATCAAGAACCCTCTACCATCCGCAAGACGGACCCCCTCATACCTATTCCAGACCCTTACCGAACACTTGATTGCACCCCGATCTCTTCGTCTACTCCTGGGTTTTCGACCCCCCCCTTCCCCAACACCCCGGGCATGGGCCACCTTTACTCCCCGCCGAGTACGATACCGCCTCGTCAGTTCGCGCCGTTCGATGATCTACTTTACGGGATTCTACAACGAGCCGCCGGAGTGTCTCTGCACTCCGGGACTCCCGTTGCCCACCCGAGGAGTGTCTCCACACTCCTCACGAAGGGTCTACGGGGGTTTATCTCAATACTCCCCCTCCCCCACGGCGCTTATCCCCCTTAATATGTGTGTATATAATAGTTGGCCTTGGCTAGCACCAACGCTGTCAAACATGGGTTGTCGTTGGTTGGCGACGACGCTGTAAAACATGCCAGTCACTGCGTGAGCTAGACTACCAGGGTATCGTGTTTTTTGTTTTTGTTTTCGGCGATCACCACAATGGTTTTCGAGTTAGATCATATTGTGCGGGGTGGAGAACCCTAACTTCGCACAAGGGATATGATCGCATCACGTAGTGTGAATATGGTAAGGCGCCCACGAGGCAGTCACATAGTAATACCCATTGCTGTATCTGGAGTGGCCACACCAGAAAACAAAGTAACCTATGGACGCTGTCACCCATAAGCAAAAACGTAGGCACATGGTGCCGACGTCCGTTTTACGAGCGGTTCTTGGAAGGATGCAGTTCACCTTTCACGGCGGTTTGCGCTTGGTGCAAGCAATGTCTGCCTGGTTGGTGAAAACCCGACGACCCCCGTCCCAGCATCGTGGGGATGCAAGGGTCTATGGTCATACGACTACAACCATTCACGAATTGAGTATACCCGCCCCCCCACCTCCGCACGCCTCGCGACGATAATTGTCTATACACTCCCGAGTAAAACAGGGAGAGGGCAGAAGGACGAGGTGGAGAAGCCCCTGACACCCACACCCCCGGATGAAGGCACCGCCACGCCTGCCGCCTCTGCCGCTACTGCTGCGCCCTCAGCGACTGGCATCTCTACGATGACAGCCCGTCCAGCAGCGGACCAAACCATCGTTGCCGCGACTTCCACGGCCACGCAGACACGCGTAGCCATCCGGATCCAAATTGGAGCAGGGTAACCGCACATGGCTGCGGCGACAAGAAACCTTAAGATCTTTTTGACCAGGGCGAGACGGCCAGGCTGGAGGGACAGATCGCTCAAACTAATCGTGAGGCCCTACAACCCAGCCTGCAACTCAGCTCCTTCAATGGGCACCTAAATCTCTATTGCACCGCCCCCCCTCAGTACAAGCCGGCGCCAACCCCTGCAATGGATACCACAATCTCCACTGCACCACCCCCTCCTCAGAACCTGCCTGGGCTAACTCCGTCGGCGGATACCGCAACCTTTACTGCGCCGCCCCACCGTCCCTCGATGCCAGCCTGTACCGGCCCCACCAACGGGTACCGCAGTCTCTATTGTATTGCCTCCCCCTCGGTACCAGCCTGTATCGGGCCCACCAACGGGTACCGCAGTCTCTATTGTATTGCCTCTCCCTCGGTACCAGCCTGCAGCGGCCCCACGAACGGGTACTGCAATCGTTATTACGCCGTCCACATATCGATACCAGCCTGCACCGGCCCTATCAACGGGTACCGCAATCTCTATTGCACCACTCCCCGCTCGGTACCAGCCCGAACCGGTCTCACCAGCCGGTACCGAAATCTCTATTGCACCGCCCCCCCTCAGGATCAGCCTCTACCGGCCCCACCAACGGGCACAGCAAAACCTATTGCCGCGCCCCTCCGTCAGTGTCAGCCTGCACCGGCCCTACCAACGGGCATCGCTATATCTATCGTCACGCCCCCCCTCAGTACCAACCATAGCCGGCAGTTTCCTAGCTTGGCCCCACACTGTACCCTGGAGAGTTGATGGCTGCGGTGGAACCCTTTGATTCGGTCTCAGCCATGTGGCAGGCACACCAGATGTAAGCCACCAATAATACCCCGGCTATTAATGGCGAAAAAAGTTTTTCGTTCATCTCCATTGGAGGCCACACGACGTTGCGGCGGACATGACCGCGAAGTGAAGACGTGCCGTCATCCTTTCAACCACTCCACCGGAGGGGTCAATCCTGGTCTAGGCGAACCTAACCACGGCGGTGACGCCTTCCAGCAACGGCAACAGCGTATGATCTCATGCCGTAGGGGGAAGTACGAACACCAGGGTCCAGCGTAATACCCAATTCAACCGCGACAACTCGAAGTCACATTACTCCTCTGACAAGTCCCACAACCGCCGGCACCACTCCAACTCCAAGGCACACCGATCTAGCGGCAGCTCGAACAAGGCCGCCGGCGCCCAGTGGAGCAATTACTCCAACAACCAGAGTTCCCAGAGCCTTTCATCACAGCAACTCACCCTCTCTTCCGCCTACGGACCCCATCACCGTTTCAGGCTCCACACCCCAGCCTCCCTCCGCTTCAAACAACGCAAACATCTGCCTCGGACCCATACAGCACGGCAACAACGCGACCTCGCGTCAACCAGGACCCTTCCGCACCAATTGACCTGTCGCTGGTGAATACCACGTCTCGACTTCACCAACAGCACTACAAGTCACCGTTCCGGGTACCCTATCAAGATGCTCACGCGCAGTATTCCTCAAGAGTCTCCGACTCCACTCACCCCCCTCCGAGCTACCTTCAACATTAACCACTCGACCAAGGGTTGGCCCCCGTGTTCAACCGGTTGGTTTGAGGGGTGGGACGAAAGGGGGCGGGCACGCCGAGCCCTTCCACGACGCTCCCCTCTGTGTCCCTCCTCGATGCACGACACTGCGCCATGCCTGCCATTGGCAAGATTTCTGCGTATCTTGCCAATCTCGTGGGAGACATCCCAACAGCAGCTAACCGCAGAATCCATCCCCTCCCCGGCGCCATTGCCACTACCCCATGACCATCGACCCCTGCATCGTTGCCGTCTCCGACCCAACGATCCCTTCGGCGCACGTCTACCTGTGTCTGCCGATCCGGCGGAATAGCAGCACCAACTCCGACCTCCGGCAGGTGTGGACTCGCAGCTGACCGCCCTGTACGGACCATATCTCTCTCCCTGGGCCCAAGGGACAGCTTACCCGCGGACACTAAGACTCGACAACGTCTACAAGAAAATACGACAGGAGCCTCCAGCACCGCCACCTAACCTCTCCGGTCACGGACTACTGCAGATACCGCGTCTTCTTGCGAGTATGTTCTTCTTTCTTCGCACACAAAAAATGCTTCAAGCACGGACTTCCAGGGTTCCCCATCACGACCACCACACCGCCACGGACAGCCCCCGGGGACCTCGACAACATCGACCACTCCCCCGACGCTCTCGGGAACCGAGGTCGCCCTAACCGCGACCTCCCCGACCATGCCACACCACACTCCACGGGGCCACACCATCCCCCTTTGCCCCCCCCCACTACTGCCGACCCTGGATTCTCCCAAATCCTTTTCGTTTGGGACTCCTCCTCGGCATGTTCCCCGTGGTACACCTCGGCCTTCACCGTCGACGATGAGCACTGCACCCGCGTTGAATAATGCATGATGTCGGAGAAGGCCAAGCGGTTCGGCGATACAGCCACCAGCCGGGATATTGTATCTTCCTCAGACCCTGCGCAGCAGAAACGTCTCGGACGCTCCGTATCCAACTTCAACCAAGGGCTCTGGGTACGTCCTCGTTATGACATCGTTTACAAGGGCAACCTCGCCAAGTGTTCGACTCCTCCCTTCCGCCAGCAGCTGCTGGACACTCTGGCGACACGTTCCTCGCCGAAGCCAGCCCTCCCCATCTCGTCTGAGGTATCGGCTTCAGGGCCGACGACTGGCGAGCTCTCCAACCTCAGCGGTGGCCGGGCCTTAACCTGTTGGGCCACGTCTTCTTGAAAATCCACTGCCAGCTTGACCACCCTACCCTGAAATCCATCCCGCCCCACCCGCGTCTCGCCCTCAGACAATTGTATCACGAGATCAGCGCGACCATGGCACCCCCTATAGGAACCTCCACACTGGACCAACTCCTGCCCACCCCCCTTCCTCCAAGAAAACAACTCCGGCATGTACTTTGGTATCATGACCAAACTGCGTGAACAGGCTCTCATACTGGCAAGAATTCTAATGCATCGCACCAAACGTCTCCGACTTTAAAGCCCGGTGAATCCTACAGTGTGTGACCGCTACTATAAAGCCCCGGCTGTGACGGGGTTCTACGTAAAGTATATAGCACACGCACGTGCCAAGAGCAGCAAAATCAGGCCGTACTGACATTCTGGTCACGATACCCGTTTCCCTGTTACAAACGAAATATGCAAAATTCCAATAAGGATACATGGTTCGTCTACAGCTTATACAAAGAGCGCGTACAGACGGTACACCGTAACAAAGGTCTAGGACGAGTCACCTCAGCCTGCCGTGTAAGGGATGGCTATTTTTGTGGCTGGCTTTAGTCAGAGGGTCTAGGTCGACAAGCCATCGTAGCGTTGGTTGGTGGAAGGGTAGCTGGGCGGGCGTTTTTCGAAGTGGGGGAGTGCCCCGAATCAGGCTGCTTTGAGCCGCGCTGCGCCTTACATTACTTCGTTTTTGCCTGGCTTTGACTTGCGCTGATCTTGCGCAAGCACTGGTTTTCTCTGCCTCGCTGCTGCCTTTAGCTTCCTTGACTTTGTTTTCTGCTCACCTTGATTAGCGTCGCTCTGCCGTTCTTCGCTCACTTTAACTTGTGCTTCCTGGCGTTTGTTGGCTTCACTTTTGCGTCTTTTGAATAACGGTGCTTTGCTTGGTGTCGCCATGTTAGAGGACGCTCTCTGTGTTTCCCAAACCTAAGGCGTCGCGTTGCGTATCTTAGCATTGTGTTTGATTCCTTTGGTTAGCTTTGTTTTTGCCTTTGTGGGACATGTGCGCGACTGATTTGTTTTAGATATGGATCGCTTTATTTTGTTGTGCGTGCTTGGAAGCTAATGTTGCCCAATTCAACTGTGGAACGTTTTACCTATACTTTAGATTAATTCTCGGACATTTATTTATTGTTTTGCTAGACACAGGTTTTTTCGTTTGGCGGCGTTTTACCGTTTTGTGTTCGTTTATTTTCTCGCGTTTGTTCGTCTGCTGGCGTGTGTTATTCGTTCGCTGCGCTGGCTACATTTTATTATCGTTCGCTAAACGTTTTACTTTCTATCCCCCCTCCCACCCTGGCGGTCTTTTGTTGTACATTGTATATGTTTGCTGTTGGGTCGGACCACGCTTCTATTCAGTGGGCTTTGTTTTTGGCTTGGCCTTCTTTGATTGTTGCGGCGAAGCCCGAACCTCTAAAAAACAAGAACGGGTGGGTTTGGTAGGGTATACCTTTTGCGAGTGCCAACGCATACCTGAGTATCGCAACGAACAATCGGACGTGGTCACATGTGGTACCCGGGGTAATCCTAGAGTACATACCTAACTAAACGAACGCTTGAAACGTTTCATCTTTGCTCGCCTTTTTATTGGGGCGGGTTGAGTCTGGTGGCCTATGGCTATTTACTCTGCATGCGTTTTCTGATCTTTGACAGCGATGGTCAAGCATGAACACCTTTGAAACCCGAACATAGCGCTACAACAATTACAAGTGCAGTAATTCCATCCGTGTTTGGTTGTGAAAAAAAGCATAGCTTCAGCCGCTGACGCACAGTAGTAAGCTGCGAGCTGAGATTTATATTCGGATCGCACAGGTCTGCAATAATCAAAAACACCGTGTTGTCATGTAGTAGTGATGGGTCTTCCTGTGGGGCGTTCTACACACCCAACGAAGGAAAGCGAAGATCAATACAACACAGATTGGACCCTCCCTGCGAAATCAAATAAAATCCACCCTGGGAAAAAAAACAAAGATCGATACACCTGTTTATTGCTGTGGATGTACAGGGTGGAAAGGTTTACTATTTACCCGCCGTGAGGCAAGGGAATCGTCTACAACGGCGTGACCACCAGCCAGGGGCTGTAATTCCAGCAGAGCTCTCTCGCCTTCACGCCCTGCAAGCATGGTCCTACCCTGCCGTCAAATACAACGCAGTCACGTGGCAAAGTGTGATCCCCATTCCGTCAAAGCCCTCTCGCTTTGTGCTATGCCCCCACCCTGCTGCTTAAATATAGGCAACTAGTCATGCAGCAAAGTCTGCCTTCCAAGAAGGAAGTGTCAGACTCGCCGATAATCTTACCGTATCAAACGAGAGACCATGAAGGCGTCAATATTCAATACTCTCCCGGCAACACGTCGGATGGCCAATGAAAGCATATCGACATCCCATATTGTGTCGATTGAGCCACCCAACAGCTGCGACCCGTACAGCACCTGCTTCGTCATTGCCACTACGGCGTCCAGTATGATGTGAAAACTACCCCTGGTACCCGTCCAAATAAAAGCTTTCGATACATACGTCAACCGGTTTTGGTGGAATGGTGATGCAGCAGGGTCTGCCCGCCAGTGGGGGTAGTAGACTCGGCGATGGCTCTACCGTCTCAAACGTGAGATTTTTAAGGCTGCCATACCGATAGAAACCCCTACATGTCATATCAATACAGCCGCCCAATGGTCGAAACACGTACAGCAACTCCTTTCTTCCTGCCACTACACCTGTGAAAGCCTCCCTTCCCCCAGTTATACCCGTCGGAAATCCCTAACAAAACATTCGACCGACTTTTAGATGTTTGTATGATAGTCTTGCAGCATGGTCTGCTCGCCCGTAGCAGACTCTTAGATTGCTCTTATACCGTGTCAAACGAGAGACAACGAAGACGACAAAATCAATATCCACGCTGCACATATTTTTGGGTGGCTACTAAAGTAAGACCATCACACCATATCGCATCGATACGACCGAGATCAACAGCCGCAGCCCGTACATCAACTGGTCCCTTCCTGCTATTACTCCCGGCCAAGTTATATGAAAGTTTCCCCTTTCTCAATTCGCACCCGTCGCAGATTCTAAACCAGCATTCGACATTTGTGTAGGGTGAAAAATCTTGCGGCAGGGTCTGCCAGTCAGTGAGGGTAGCAGACTAAGCAATTGTTCTTCCTTAGAAACCTATTAATAGAGACCATGCATGCCGTTGACAGACAGTATCGATGTCAAACCCTATCCTTTCAATACAGCTACCAAACCAACATCAACCAAAATCAGAACGTGCCGACGACATGCAGCATCAGCATCACAATATCAAACCTTTTGCGCTATCGAAACAACCGTTTAACTTCCGCGACCCATACAGGGACCGTTTGCTTCTGGTAGGAAAGAGCCCCAACGCTACACAACTGCACGATGTGGGGATACTACATAGATGATATTGCACTAGATATGGTTCATCATGGGCACTCGGCGCTAGCGATGACGAGGTATCTCCCGCACCAGCTGAAGACGCTACACAGATAAAATTGCGCTGAATAGCAGAATAATTCTTCATTGGCAGTGTATGCTATCGATGACGAGATATTTCCTACAGAAAACAGGGAACAGCAGTAGCAGCAGCAGTGGTAATACTGGCCGTCGATACTCCCGCTTCCAATGTGGGTGGCTCGACAAACCACGCAGGTAACGAAACTCCCCGGCAAAAGCTGCACAGGCATTCAGCTAACGTACAGAGCACGGTGGGAACGTCGCTCCCTCGACAAGACTTGCGAACCATGCCGACGTCCTGCCCAACACACTTCAGTCACACAGATCCAACGAAGGATACAGAGCAGAGCGCGAACCTAGCTCGCTCAACGAAACCTGCGAACAATGTCGAAGTCGCACAGGCGACATGTACCACTTCTTGCGCCGACGCATCGCGATCAACTACTTGCCGCCGTTACTCCAGTAGGAGCGTCTACTGTACCTCTCCGCTAACACCCCTGAGGCTGTACGCCGCCCGGCTCTTGGCGCCCTTCTTTTTGGAGCTCCGGCGCACCCCATTGTGGGCCTTCTTGGCCTTGCCGGTCTTAGTTGAGACGAACATCTTCTTGGCCATCTGAAGAGCGAAAGCATCGTTGAAATAGCAGTACAATGCAGGGGTGGGTAGGGGGTGGCGCTTCGAGGCTAAATTATTCTCTGAATGACGAATCTCTTTACGGAATGCCAACATTGGTTTCCTACCTGATCTATTCAATTAAAATTGCTCCAAAAACGTCAGCTGTGAGGTCGACGAATTTAGGCTCGATACTCATCTTCGAAAGCTGCGTATTACACCGATCGCTCATTTTTTGTAAGTTTTCATGGGTCAGAACCTAGTATGAGATAATATTATATTATTCCCCGTGTACCTACGCCACTTTCTACTGTGTTTGGTTTAGGTACAGAGCTTTACTATGTGACCAACCACCCTTAGAGAAAAGAGCACACGCAGCCTGTGCCGTATCATATGTCAATCTTCGCCCGGTTTGTCGTTTCGGATTTGTTTTTTCGCCGCGCACGGGCAACTTGACAGTAGACCGCGATAGATACAGCATGCCAGGCAGGGGTTAATCGAGTTGTTACTTCGTTTGATATATGCGTACAGAATGCATACGTCGACGCATTCATCCTTCCGTAGTACCTGGTAAGCTGTTTCTGTGAATGCCGTGTAGTTAGCGATAATTAGATTATCAATTTCTATTGATCACAATCCACGTCGAAGAGATTGCACCCCCAGTTGGAACTACTGGATACTTAAAACTGTGAAATCGGACCGTTGTCCGACGTCGGACCGTCAAAGCACTTCGAGCAAATGCCCCTATGGTGTGAGCAAACGCCAGCGTACAGTGGCAAGGATGTCGTATCATGTGCGTAAAAAATTCGCGACCTACCCTACCCCTTCCGCGTTTGAGCCCGGGAACAACGTACAGTCTCTGCCCCTTACCTCGTCCTCCTCGGCCTCAATGGTCTCCTCCTTTTTGGTGGAGGTCTCGTCCTTGCCGTCGAAAACGATAATCCTCTCCTCCTCTCCAACGATGCCTGGTAGGCCCCCAACGACGTCCTCGGGAGGTCCGGATGACATCTGACCTTGTCGCCAGAAATCCTTGACCAGCTTGATCATTCTCGCCTGAAATTCGTCACGGAGAAGAAGCGAACATCAAACGTGATTTCTGGCTCTGCAGTGCTACGAGGGGTCCTGATGAGCGGTACACGTGAAGCAAGCGCGGTCAGTGCACCTTTTTTCTGATTGACAAAGAAACCCGAAGAACAAGAATTGACGATGCTATCATAAGCTGGGTGATGAGAAAAATACAACGTAGACATACTCCGTACAGATCTTCCTATGACAATCTGCTTCGAACAACTATTGGATTGTGCTCCCGTCATCGTCATGCCACATTAATTTGCCCTACTGCAGTCCGTAGTTGCACGTAGGAGGTTAACAAATACTTGGTAGGAGGTAATAACATTATCGATACAGCTTTAGTACAGGACACCTGATGAGAAACAGAAGTACTGACCCAGAGTGGGGGGTTTTATTTGAGACGGGGTGCGTTCTGGATTAACTCCAGTTCCAAATGGTTATCAAAATCCACTTTTGCCTGTAAATCTCAGCCTGCCTTGCTTTGCTACCGTGTGCTTTATGATTTGTAGGAGCCCTCTATTGCAATACTTCTGGAAGCAGAAAAACGATCCTGCTTGTTCACACGCAACACTTGCTGCAGGCACAGCTCTCTTGAGGTTACATTGCTGCTATAAAGTGCCGCTAACACTTAGCAGTAGCACAAGATATTGATAGTGATGGGTGAATATCACAGTGCACAAGTTACAAACAAGTATTGCACCGTCGTGATCTCACCGACCACGTCATGCACTGGGTCGCAGCATGTTTGATGATCTCCAAGATCACCCTCGTGCGCTGGTCCACGAATTGCCCTATAAAAGAAAAAAGGTCACCCTGCAACACAGCATCGCAACAAACGAGGGGGTGGGATGGGAATCGTTGTCATGATGATAACACAGCAGTACAATATTGTGAGCAAAACTATGATATAGACTATAGTCTAAAGGTTTAAAAAAAGCGGAGATGGCGACAAAATAACATGACGTGCTTTTTTACAGACCGTGTACCCGTACGAGCAGTGCGAGCGTGAAGCAATACACGAGAAAACCATGATGTGCTTGTGTAAAGCACGACTCCTTGCATTGCACTGCGGCGGACACGAATGGTTCTCGTCCCAACCAAGAAATGGGCGTTACGTGGGTGTTCTTCAAAGCAAACCGGTCGTACTCAGCTGACGTTTTTAATTTTTTTTTCTAAATGCAAGCATATGGTACCATGTTGTGTTTTGAGTACATTTCCCCCTGAACTACTGCCTCCCCTCTCTTCATGCCGCATCACACAGCATTCTTATCGGCCTCTACAAAGGTCATATCATGCCGTGTCATGTCACGATGACATGTTGTATCATGTCATGTCGTCAAGCGGGAGCACTCACGATCGCCGCCATGGTTGCCTCTCCCCGGTTACCGGTACCGGTCCCGGACAACCCCCCTCGGAGTCCGCAATTGTTGCCGAGAGCACCGTTGAATCTATCTACTGCTGTGTATTGTTGATCCCACAATGCGAAGCTCTCTCAGCCCCTAAGCGCTCGTGTGTGCGAAGAATGTACGAGGCAATTGCTGACTGCAAGACGAGTTCGTAGCTTCTAGCCGTGCGTGATCGCTTCGCGATGGTCTGTCAGTGCAGGTGACTGTCTACTCGAGTGGTGGGTTTGACAGTTGGTCGGGCAGAACGCTGGGCAGAAGTTTGCGCGAGCGTTAGCTTGTGCGGGGTGCGAGATTTGAACGATATCATACGAGGCAGAGATAGCACGTGACTGTCGTCGTTTAATCCCGCCGCATTTTTTGTTCCGGTTCACGAAATAATCTCGCCGCAGAAGAACTTGAACACTCAACATTCCACACTACGCGCGCAACACGCAACACTCAATATGCTAAGAAATACCTCAACAATCAACACCTCAATACCTCATGGAGCAATGCCCCAACCTTCGGTTGTCCGCACGTCCAACCCCTACGAATCAGGCATGCGTGGCACTGTCTAGCTGGTAATGAGCAAGGAGGTGGACAGTCAATTTTGTGGTTTGAGGTAAGGATTTCCCAATTCGCATTAAAGTTCGCATTTCACGTCATCAGCAATTACATACGAGTAGCATCAGCAACAGCAACTACAGGACATTGTTATTTCCATGGCCTTTCAATGTCAACTCGTGCATAGAGCGTACAACCCTTTCATAATTAACGACCTGCACAGCAGTTAGGCTCAGTCAGGCATCAAGCATCGTGCCAGCGGCACATGGTAGCCGAGGGAATAAAAGAATTCGAGTACAATCGAACGTCACTTATTGAGCCGCATGGCGGATGTCCTACATTTTTTGGACAGGTGCCATGGCATGCCACGGGAAGCCATGGTATGTCATGGCACGCCATGGCACGTGCTATGACATACAATGGCAATTCCCAGGGCATGCTATGGCAATACCCTGGACCATTCGGCATGGCATTGCCATGGCATTGCAGCAAGACGTGCCACGGCATTGCCATGGAATGCCATGGCATGCCATGGATTGCCGTGGCATGCCATGGCACTATAGTCTAGTATACTACTAGTTTTAACGGGACAACATACCATGACATACTCTCGAGAAACCATAGACGTGCCATGGTAGTGCAAGGCAATGCCATAGTCGCCCGTGGAAATGCTAATGGTCATACACACAGTAATAGCCATGGTCACCCATGGCCATGCCACGAGCAACCACAGCTATGCCACGAGCAATCATAACAACGCCACAGTCAACCATGGCATTGCCATGGTCAGCCGTGGGAATGTCATGGTCCTTGGCCGACCATGGTGCCGTTCGTGGCAACCCGTGGTCACCCATGGCCGTACCACGAGCAACCCATACAATGTCATGGCTGACCATGGGAATGCCACGGGCGCTCGTGGCAACCCATGGTAATCCATGGCTATACCACGAGCGACCACGGCCATCCATGGTCACCCATCGTTTTACTACGGGCAACCATCATGGCAATGCCATGGTCGCCGATGGAAACACGTGGCACTGCCATGGTCGCCCATGGCCATACATGGCACGGCCATGGTTGTCCACGTCAACCAATGGTCGCTCACGGCAACCCATGGCACTGCCATGGTCGCCCATGGTCATCCGTGACAACCCATCACAACCAATGGCAACCCATGGCACTACCAGACCATGGCAGTGCATTGGTCTCCCATATGGGAGTGCTAAAATCGCCCGTGGCAAGCAATGGTCGCTCAAGGCAATGTCATGGTTGCCCGTGGTCGTCAAAGGTCATCCATGGTGAACCATAGGTTGCCGTGGGTTGCCACGGGCGACCATGGCAACCCATGGCACTGCCATGGTCTCCCATGGACACCCGTGGTCACCCATAGGACTGCCACGATCGCCCATGGCAGTACCATGGGTTGCAATGAGCGATCATGGTTGTCCCATAGGTGTACCAGTGGTGACCATGGCAGTGCCACTGGTGACCATGGAAGATGGTGGCAGTCCCATGGGTTGCCATGGGTGGCCATGGCATTGCAATAGGCTGCCACGGGCGACCATAGTCACCCGTGGGACTGCCATGGTCACCACTGGTCACCCATGGGACTGCCACGATCACCCATGGCAACCCATGGCAGTCTCATGGGTGGTAAATGACCACGGGCGGCCATGGCAGTGTTATGGGTTGCCACATGGGCAATCACGGGAGTCCCATGCGTCGCCACGGGTGACGCTGGTAACCAATGCAGTCCCATGGGTAGACCACGGCTGACCATAGCAGTCCCCCGATCGCGCATGGCAACCCATGACACTGCCATGGGTTGCCATGGATTGCGATGAGCGACCATGGCAGTCCCATGGGTGACCGTGGATGACCATGGGCGGCCACAGCAGTGCTATGGGTTGCCATGGGCGATCATGCCAGTCCCATGGGTGACCATGGCAGTGCCATGGGTTGACATGCCTTGCTACGGGCGATCATGGCAGTCAGGTGGGTGACCATGGGAGATCATGGGCGACCATGGCAGTGCCATGGGTTGCCATGGGTGGCCATGGCATTGCTGTGGGTTGCCACGCGCAACCATAGTCACTCATGGGACTGTCATGGTCATCCATGGTCACCCATGGGACTGCATGGATTGACATGGGCGCCATGGCAGTCCCATGGGTGACCGCGAAAGACCATGGGCGACCATGGCAGTGCCATGGGTTGCCATGGGTTACCATAGGCCAAGTTCATGGGCTGCCACGGGTGACCGTGGGCGACCATGGCAGTGCCCGGGTGACCATGGCAGTCCCATGGGTTGCCATGGGTGACCATGGCATTGCCATAGATGGCCATGTCATTGCCATGGGTTGCCACGGGCGACCATTGGCGACCATGGCAGTGCCACGGGCGATCATGGCAGTCCCATGGGTTACCACGGATGACCATGGAAAATCATGGCATATTCACCGCGAAGGTGCCACGGGGAATCCGTGGCGTGTCCCCGGGAACATGTCACTAATACCCATGGCATGCCATGGCATTCCATGGGAGGCCATGGCAATTTCCCATGATCATTGCCGTGGCCTTCCATGATCCATGGTCCATACAGGATCTATGGCAACTGCTACGCAATGCCATTGCACGCCATGGCAGATACCATGGCAGTTGCCATGGCATGCCATGACGTGCCATGGCAAAACATGGCACGTGCCGTGGCATGTCATGGTAATGCCATGGATGGCTCATGACGTGTCATGGCATTGCCATGGCATGCCATCGCAGACCATGGCAGACCATGGCAACTGCAATGACATGCCGTGTCACGTGCCGTGGCATGTCATGGTATGCCATGGCAATTGCCATGGCACGCGTCATGGCATACCATGGCCTGTCCAATAAATGTACAGCCATGTATTGGCGTTCATTTTTCTCTATCTCTTTTCCCTCGTCTTGCACCTTCTCTCGCCTTCACAATGACGCATATAGCTCTACCCAGCACATTCACGGCGCCACGCCTCCTCGCTGTGCGTAGAAGTGTTTTGTAGATCGAGATTCAAACATCATCAACGTGCAAAAGTGAGCGAGAAACACCCACATCTAACGAAAAGAAGAAAGTTCCGAAAGATGATCGACCCGATTGATAGCCGTTTAACAACGCGCAAGATAACAACACACCACGTCACATGAAACAACACCCCCCCTGGGATGCATGCCGAGTCGATTTCCGCACACGATTATCCTACACGGCAGAGGTAAAACGAGCATTTTTTTAAAAAAGAGGTTCCTTTCACTTACTTGAAGAGCTCTAAACCTCACCCAAGAAGTCTGTTTTTTTGTTTTTAGTCAACAAACTGAAGAAGGGCGCAACCCCCGACGAACAAAACATGCCGCGCCCCGGGTATTCAAAACGACAATTTCATGCAAACATAAAGAATAGCGTTCCGAGGATTATGGGTTAACGTTAAAGGAGGCCCGTCATTTTGAAACGATTTTCAGCCAGCCTCAACATGCTACCCCTACCTATCGCCTATCCATACCTATCGTCTATCCCTACCTATCGTCCACCCCTACCTATCGCCTATCCCTATCTTCCATCTATCGTCTATCCCTACCTATCATCTCCGTACACGACGCGCAGCCTGGATGCCGTGGTCCATGTGGAATATCTGATCGATGGTGGAGGATGTCACGAGGCAAGCCCGATGTATAATATCAGGTGTTGGGTATTAGAAAGCAGACAGAGAACCTGGGTATCAGAGAATGGGGAGAGGGAGATGAGTATCCCCTCTCTCTTCACTCCATTCTCTGATACTCCTTCTTCTCTGGTGATCTGCTTGCATTTTTGTAATAGCCAACACCACCTGGTCCTGTACATCTGGTTTGCCTCATGGTACCCCCCACCCGGCGTCGGATGACGTGTAAAGCCCGATGGTGCGGGCTACCATAGCAGGCTACACCTTTAAGTAATTGACTAGCTATTGATTTATACGTGCAAAAAGATAGGATGCCATCCTCTCCCTCGCCTCAAGAACCAAATAGTCACCCAGGAGATTCATTATTGTTTATATCATATCGAGGTGGCACAAAACCCACCTCAATCCCCGTGGAACTTTTGCAGTTTCACAGATGACATGCATCGTCAGACTTTGCTACAATAGGATACGAGCACGACTAATCTTGACGCGTCACAAGGGGAGGGTTCACACGCGACAATACAGCAAATAGACGAATCACTCGGTGTGTGCACTCTCCTCCTCTCTCCTCCTCTCTCCTCCTCTCTCCTCCTCTCTCCTTCTCTCTCCTCCTCCCCGTTATCCCATGGTAGGATATTTGGGACCAAGGCTTCTGCAGCGGGGGGGGGGGGGTTGAGCCATTTGCGCGACTCTGTGTCATACGTTCTTACATGCACGAACATTATTTAGGCGATTTAGTTTTGCGCTTGATATGATAGCACACATAGCCTACAGGTGCCACTCCCTTGTCATCGAAGCACCTGATTAAAAATACAGCGCTGAAGAAAGCTTAAAGGCCGCCAAAAGGAATAAGGGGGTGACTCGAGCGAGTCACGCCGAGTCACCGACAACAAAAGGCTCACAAAAGTTACCACCCTACCCTACAAAACGATCGTTGGGACTGCTGTACTGAAAATTGAATCTTGTTGTATTATTCAATCCTTTCTCTATCCTTGCTCGATGTTGGGCTGGAAAAAAACTTGAAGATTCTCGAAATATCGCGGGCCGAGACGAACATAATGTAAAAATGCCACCGTCACACGGGTCGGGCCAGATCCACGGTCAAGTTGGATCAAGGGGTTTTCAAATCTCACGGGTCGGGTCTGGTTACGATTACCCGACCGGGCCCGCGAGAAGCAACCCGACCCGTGAAAATGTGTGGAAAGAAAGTACCGCGAACGACAAATCGCCAACCACGCCGAGTGAAGGCCCCGGCGCCGTCGAAACAACAAAAGAAACGCTTGCTGCAAACAGCGCAAGTAGCGCTTTTTGGAATATTGTGTTTAAATGAACTCCGGAACTATAAACCCAATATCGCGCCGATTTTTTTTTTTTGTTGCGTTTTTCATTTTATCTAGGCCAAGATGGATGCTTTTGGCTTCATCGGGTTGAAACTTTCACTTGCTATCTAAATCAGTTTGTGGGTTAAGAAAGGAACACAGAGATCCTTCAAGCGCAGGAGTAATATCATTTTTTTTTTCAAAGTTGTGCACAACCTGCTACCGCGCGTGTGTCAGGACCTGGGCACCCTGTCTTAGAGGTACCGGGTTTTCTACCCATCCATTTCCTCCCCGCGCCCTTCGTGCGAACGCGGAAACAGCGTACAGTTTCTTCTCGGAGTTCGTGAAAACACGCGTGCAATTTTGCAGAATCTGTGCGCTCGAACCCCTTCTTGGTGTACATTGGATGGGGACCTTGGAGTCACAATCGGGGGGCGTTCAGCTGGCACCACCAGCCTGTGCCCTCGCACTTTCGTGAGTTCGACGAAAATTGACGATTTTTTGGGGGGGGGAAATTATTCGGTTTGGTTTTACTTAACCACAAGATTGTCAAGTTGGTTGACAATTGTGTCGAATTTTTTTACCTTTTTGTATTCACTCCTCCAAGTTGGGCGATTTCCAGCTATGCGAAAATGTTGCACGATCATCCCGCTATTTCATGCCCCCCTTCTCATTCTCTAACTCCGCTTTTTGGCGTCGTCGCATGGACCACGTTTTCTTCGTCGGAGAACAATTTACTTTTCCCCGGAGTCGGAGCCTCGGATCAGACCCGCGGACCCGACGCGTCCATGGGTCTCTCTGATGCCAATGCTCCTGCGGTATCTTATTTTTTCGTTTCCTTTTCGTCTACGACCATCTTGGCACAGTGTTCCCAGACTCCCTCCCTTTTCGTAACTCAGGTCTGGGTTTACATAGCAGCCAATCCCCGCCCCCCGCCTCCACACACTACGGTGCTTGCTGCGCTCATGTTCTCCATCCTCTGATTTTCTTGCCATGGTGTGATTCCTTCAAGCACGTCGACGGCGACAGACCAAGGATTGCTATTTCTACTGAAGGCCGTAACGCTTCTGTTAGTCGCCATCGTACAAGTATAAACATTTCGCCTCATTAACTATTACAGCAGGCTTGAGTTACCCTACCCTACCCTATCCTCAAAGGAACCAGGTCCGTTACATATATATGTGACTCTCACCTGCTGCGCTGCAAGTTCGTACAGTGCCTCTTCGCCAGGTGTAATGTATTCATGCCGTGGTCGCAACAGGTGTATACCGTAGTCATGCAGTAGTCGCAAACCGTCAGATCCGACGGCCAACGAGGCCACAAGCACGGCAATGGGCATAGTGGATACGGCAGTGTCCAAGGAGCATGGGGTTGGCAGAAGGGTATCATAGCTCATGTCACACTTTAAATCATTCGTTGTCTCTGGGGGCGGCGTCAAGTAGACACCGGCTGTGCTCTTTTGTTTGTGGAACTGGTCTTCCAAAGGTCGCGGAAGGGGTCCCATCCGATAACGCCTCCTCCTCACCCCTAACGAATGATACGACAAGGAACCTCTGACAGCCTTGTCCCTGCCCATGCCTTAAACCTTCGACTGGTTCAGAGAGCCTTTCCACTTCGTAGCACTGAATCGCCCTGACGCTTCAAAGATGCACCCTCGCTTTAACCCACGAATGATCAATTCACCATGGCAGTCTGTAAACTGCACCTCCTACTGTCTGGCCTGACGTCATCTACCGGGTTAAAGGCCGTGAATGTTTCTTGTTCTGTATCCAGCTGAACAATTCAACGACGAAATTCGAGGAAATTTCACCCCAACACCGCACCCTGCTACTACTGTTTTACAAAGCGCGCTGTTTCTGCTACACGGAAACCAAGCCCCAAAGGGCAGAGCAGCAGCTCACTAGAACAGGCGCGGGAGCGCTGGTCCACCCTCTCCTTCCCCTTGCCGTCCAATACCGGTATCTCCTTGGAATATTCTCAGAACTCCAACCCCGTTGTCTCGGGGGCAGATTACTCGGAAATAGTAGGGGATAAAAAAATTCGCGCAAGTAAGAGGGTTAAGCGATGACTTCTTCGTTCACCCCCCCTCCCCCCCCCCCGGCGACACAGCGGGCGCCAGCTGCTGCTTACGCATGCTACAGCAGCACAGCGGGTGCGACTACGAAACGTTTCTGAGGTTGCTCGCCACTTGAGGAGATCGAAAATTAAATCGGACGAGCAATCCCTTGGCCGAGGTGAACAACGTCTAACATAGAGTGTAGAAAACAGCACAAAGGTGCTCCAACGATGACAGATAGGTCCAAAAATACCTTGCGAGCCCGAAAAATGGCCCCCCTATCCTAGCAAGGATCTACAGCTCCCCTCCCGCTGCACAAATCGCTTCGGCCGGAGCGCAGACCTGTACGCCGTATCTGGAACTTTTACGGCTGAAGGTGCCACCGACACGCGCGTCCCACAACCACATGTTGCTGTATCCCCTCTCCCCGGTTGCATCGTTCTGATTTGTAACAGGTGTCCTCTCGTCACACCTGGCAGGCGTTGTCGTATGCCCAGACGACGATTTGCTCGTTCGTTTTTATTACGGAAGACGTTCGGCAAGCAAGAAACAAATCCACATGCGGCACAGCATCCGCGCAAACCGTCAAAGTACTCTCGTGCGTGAGCGATAAGTGCAGGGCCAGAGACACGCCTGTATGTGTGAGGATGTCCGGTCAGAGCCCTCTGTGCGACAGGACACATGCTACCACACGGTAGAGATGAACTGGCTCTTTTTTTTCCCTCTGCGGGCGGTGACTTGAGGAGCTCCACACCTCGCCCGCAAACTGTTTTTCGGTAAGTTTACTGAAAGTGCTTTTGTGATGAACAAACCATCCCACGACCCAGGCAATGTTGAGAAAATATGATGTTGAAAAACAAGAGGGCATTTCGACGATGTTGGGTCAAGGAGGCTTAACCCCTTTACAACTGGAAACCCGTTTTTGGGGACAAAATTACTTGGATTTAGTATAGGGAGGGGTTCGGGGGCTCTAAAGGAGTTAAGGAGGGTTAAAGAGCCCCTTCGTTCAGAACCTGTTTTTGCTCCTGCAATATTTCCTCTATCGCGCTGTCGTAGCACCACCACCATAACTACGATTCAAATATTCTCCAAGCAAGTGTGCGTCGCTCTCGGCGTGTACAAGCCGCGAGGCAAGCATGCAAAAAGTCGGGACGACTCTATAGTTGTACTCCTTCTCCTGGTGGTTATGTTCCTGTCGTGTATCCTTTTAAGGTACGGGCGTAGAATACAAAGCTCTTCTTTTGGGGAAGCGAGTATTGCTATTTATGGTGTTTCAGCCTACCATCTATGCGGTGGAAGGTAGCGTCGAGTGAGTGCGTGAAGCACACCATGCCTGAAATTGTCGTGAAGTATCGTCATTGAAAGGCGGCACGACGGGTATTCGACCATAATCTTTTCGGAGAAAGTGCATACAGAACAATGCTTCCGTTTGCTCGACCAGCGGTAATCTACTCCCCACCGAGTAACTCATGAGCTGGTTCCTGAAGAAGCCCCGCAGGTACCTCTTAGTAAGAAAAATCACCCCTCCCCCCGTCTCCCCTCGCCCTACTTCTGTGCGCGAGGGTGCCATAACTGTTACAAGGCTTAGTTTGGGTAAGCTATTGGTTAACCTTTTGCAAGTGGTCAAACGGACTAATACCCCACTAGAATACCGTAACAAATGGCGTCGTCGGCAGGACCATGGGTTTTTGGGTCGTGGGTTCGATCCCCACATCCACCATAATAAACTTTTTCAGATTTTCCCATGGCGAACTTGAAAAATACTCTCCCCGGTATACCCAGGAAATGAAACGGCTTGGATATATTGACAGGTCCGCCCGTATATCCGGCCGACCTGCTATCCCGCCGTTGCAGGGGGGGAGAGTGTTATAAGGCTTAGTTTGGGTAAGCTATTGGTTAACCTTTTGCAAGTGGTCAAACGGACTAATACCCCACTAGAATACCGTAACAAATGGCGTCGTCGGCAGGACCATGGGTTTTTGGGTCGTGGGTTCGATCCCCACATCCACCATAATAAACTTTTTCAGATTTTCCCATGGCGAACTTGAAAAATACTCTTCCTGGTATACCCAGAAAATGAAACGGCTTGGATAATTTACAGGTCCGCCCGTATATCCGGCCGACCTGCTATACCGCCGTTTCAGGGGGGGAGAGTGTTACAAGGCTTAGTTTGGGTAAGCTATTGGTTAACCTTTTGCAAGTGGTCAAACGGACAAATACCCCACTAAAATACCGTAACATAACCCCGACCGCGATCAGCTGGAATACCGCGATTCTCGCAGCCGGCCACCAATGGCGCTCGTCGACCTGGTGCGCCAAAAACACTCGTGGGGCTCAACGCTGACCCTATCCCTTCTCGAGGCCCGGCGGCGTATCATACCTTAGCTTCCTCCCTGTTTGGTCATGGGGGGGAGCTTCCTGTCATGAGAAATCCGATACCAAGCATATGCAACGGCTGTCGGTGCGCCTCTTTGGCGAACACCCCCCGCCCCCCCCGACCACGCCCTCGCCGCCTCTTGCTTGAAATGTGTTGCTATATCCAACGCACTCAATCAAGCAAGCTGCGTATTGCTTACCAGGTACATAAAGAATTATGCATTGCCGATGGCGGGGCATGTGTTTACAACCAACAGGCCGCCGCTACGATTCGCCAGCGTTTCTAATCTGCCACCGACGCGAAGGTCCTCGAAACAAAGCGACCGCTAAACTCGACCTATCCCTTCGAGTTTCAATAAACCGTCGGCTCTCGTCCCCCTACCCCACTCGACTCTACATGGTCTCCCCCCTGGTCTCAAAGCTCTGCTTTGGTTGGACCTCCCGAAAGCCATGCCGGGCCCGGGCGCCGATTCACTTTCGGCTCGCACTAAATGCAGGTTTTGACGGGTAGGCAAAAGCTCTCTCCCTGCAGGTCATTGGTGGCCAACTCCAACGTTGCACGTCGGTGCATATCACCCGACCCAACCTTCACCCTAACCTCAACCTTAGCCCTGACCCTGACCCTGACCCTGACCCTGACCCTGACCCTGACCCCAGCCCTTTGGGGGACTCGAGGTCGGCCGGGGCAGTCGACCGTCTATGTAGCGTGTTTTGGTGTCCTTTTTTCTAAAAATTCCGGGCGGCGGAAAGGCCAGCCTCGACCAGTCACCAACGATCGGCAGGAAGTTTCGGTTTGCTCGTCCAGACATGTAGGGAAAAGGTGGTGTGCTCATGGTGGTGGTGGTTTGGTAGCCCGCTGCACACCCTGTGCCACACGACAACCGACAGCTTTCAGCGATATTTACCCTTCTGAGCTGTGTACCGCACTTCACCATCAACTACCACACGCCATCACCACCACCACCACCACCACCACCACCACCACCACCACCACCACCACCATCACCACCACCACCATCACCACCACCACACGCCACCACCACCACCACCCGTAATTAATTAGCACCGGAATGCTAGAGGTGCCTCTCTTTGGAATAGGGTAGGTGGTCCACCTCGAAAAGGATACGCTGGTGGTCCATGGTCAAATGACTAACGCAAGCAACCCTTGAGCACGCCCCCCCTCACGTCGCTGTCACGTCTGCTTCGCTTCGAAAAGGATCACATATGTGCGGTCAAGGGTGAAATTATTAAGGCAATCAGCAAGGGAGTACTCACCCTCCACCCACCCACCCATCCACCCACCACATCACCGAAGACGACATCTATCTGCGGTGCCCTTCCTTCGAGTGCTTGGAGAGGTCCACACCATTTCCAGCCACACCGGTCCGTCCACTGTTTAGGCAGAGCCGTACGCCTGTACGAGGTGGTAATTGTTTAGGCAGGGCCATACACCTTTACGAGGTGGAAATTGTTTTGGGGAAATATCATACATTAATCGTAAAACAATAAATGCACGACTTACGTTTTGGGGACAAGCTGAACAGCATGGTGCATGCAGTTCCCGTGCTCGAAAAAAATGTGGAGCGATGGAACGACCCGAGATCGGCTGCTGACCACCTCAAAAACCGGAACAGATTCCGAGTTTGACTTACCAGGTATGGCATCTGGGACGTTTTTGAGGCTTGCGCTTGAAAACACGGCACGACCGTCGGTGCTGCCGCAAATATTTAATGAAGCAAATGAAGCTTGAAAAAGGCTGCAGGCTGGCGGCCCACGATTTTGTACAAAAAGAAACGTGCAAAATGTAATATTTCAACATGTGATACTGAAACTACTGCTGTGTTGCTGTAGTATCACTGTGGTATCGTGGTATCGTAGTATTGTAGTATTTGAATGAAATAATCAAAAGTGGTGATATCTGAAAGTGTCCTCAAAAAAACCGCAAACAGCCCCGAAAACTTCATCATCCAATATCGAGACACTTACGTGAGAACTACAGCAGCAGGCGAGTCGGCAAGTCTGAGGTGGCAAGAAGGAGTAGAATGTAGAATGGTTCACACCTCGGATAGATCATGATCTACCCATGGTAGATTATCTACAGATCATCTACAGTTCAAAATCCTCTGTTCCGTTATGAGCTGTTGTGCAGGATCCTTGTACGTATAGAGAGTACGGATGTAACCGGGGACACTATTGTATAGATGATGAAGGTTGTACGGCTCCAACCCGAAAACATGAGATATAGACCGCACACAGATCGTACCTGAAAGATCTAGGCCATCTTGATAACAATCTTGAAAGCGGGGATATATCGTCTATAGATCATAGATCTATCCGAGGTGTGAAATGGTTACTACTACAACAAATGTAGTACCTGTACAGAGGTTGTGGCAGCCTAGGCATCGGCAGGTGGCACGCGTTGCCTAGTCGCGCCTTCCGATTTTTTCTTTATATTAATACATACCAGGTACCAGGTATTACATTGTATTCTCTGGCGGATGGGGGTTAAGAAGGGTTTCTACTGTGCTCACCGCAAAAAAAAACGTTTATTTTCATACATACATAGACTATATACATTATAAAAAAATATTTTAAGGACGTCAGCTGTGAGTTCGACGAATTTAGGGTCGCAATAACTACTCAATTTTTTTGCAAGCTGCGTTGTTGGTACGCTTGTAATATACCATGTGTGGGTGAGTTTTTATTCATTTATGTTATGTCTTAACTCTATTGTATTCGAAAATACAGCGATGCTAGCTTATTCATCCTTCAGTTCCCGAGGTAACGACAGCGCGAGCTGTTCCCACCGGCGGTCCCCGATACTACTCCAGGAGGAGCGCAAGCTGCCGTTGTATGTACGACTGAACGCGCGTGAGTGAGTGAGTATGTATGTCGATCAGATTTCATTCCTGGGGGGTCAGGTGCGGTGTAGATGGATGGCCAACCGGAATATCGCCCCTTCGGGTAGTGTGGGACTTGTGGAAGCTCACCCACAATACTACCAAAACCCCTGGCCGCGAGAAAACAGCTGTTTTTCCGCCGGACTTGGTCCACTTCCGGTCCACCCTCCTACTACTACCCATTCGGGCGCAGGTCCTCGGATTTGATATTTTGTTTCTTTGGATTGTCCATGCTGTTTTTTTCTTTCTGTTTTCGGTTCTCAACAATTTGGACGTTCTCGTGCAAAGTTTGGACTTTCTCGTTCAAGGAAATGCACAGCATGCTTCAGGAAGTAGTAGTAGTAGTGTCTCGCGGCGGATATTATCTCTCGCGAAAAATAACGCTACTACTTGATATTAAAAGCACACACACTGCTGCTACAACAACAGCATTATGATATATCGGAGATGAAGTTTTTGTCGAAACTCACCACGCATTAAATTTTGCAAGGTGTGTGCTGTGTGTGATACGCCGATCACGCCTGTTATTGGGTGTTTGTGCTCATTAGTCTAGTCTGAGGATACAGCTCGCCGTTGCTACGCTGCAGTTTGTTGCCAGGGTCAACAGGATGACTTTTCATCAATTATGTTTTAATCAACAATCTGTGCACGGAAACTACGAATTTCAAATAAACCCGTTTTTAAAGTCGGACGAAGTCTGACGGCTGGCTGTGGAATGCACCAGGGAGTTTATCATGTATACACAACTATAGTAAGTAGTCGATGTATGATGTCCGGTCAGGGGCGGGCGGCGGGGTGGGGGGGATCAACATTTTGAGGACGCATAGATGAATAAGAGGAGCATACTGCGCGCGCGGTACTACTACAACATCAGCCGTAAGTAGGGCTAAGGCGATGGTGGGGGCGGCGGGGAGAGGGGGGGGGGGAGGGGTGTGTGGTATGAAAATTGCCAGCCTCCCCGCGGTGGTCCAATAGTAAGCCGCGTAATGTAACTATCTATCGGGGTCGAGGTCGTAGGTTCGGATCATAAGGGACTGTATTCCTTGCAAATTAACAGGCCGAAAGCGCGAGATCGTGAGTTGGCGTGATTCGATGCAAATCGACGTGCGGTGCAAAAAAACTGAAAAATGGGAACGCTGAAAAACCCTATACGCGATGAAACATTGAGGAAGTGGCAAGTACCGGGGGGGAGGGAAGACACCTGGTGACCACGGCTTATCCAGAACCCAGAAGGTGCGCTGAGAAGGTAACGCACCTCTTATTTTAGTATGATTCGAGTTGTTTGTGCGTTTTGGAAAAACGGAGAAAAAATGTGTGGACGACATCAAAAATCGAAAAATATTTGGTACTTCATTATAAAAATACAAATACACCACATACAGCTGTGAGGTCGAAGATTTCGTCGAAACTCATACCTGGTATTTGCAAGCTGTGTGTGATACTCCGATCGCGCGTATTACTGGGTGTGTGTCTTCATCAAGGACATAGGTTCGGCGACTCCCCTTGGAACTACAATGTAGCTTGTGCCAGGGTCAACAGGATAATGGTAATCAATCATTGCGCGGAAACTACGAAAAACCCGTTTCTGAGGGGGACAAAATCTGACAGCTGTGAAAGAAAAGGCATCAGTTTATAAAGTATATCCTGTAAGTGGTACAACAACCGGTGAGGGGAGGGGGGGGGTTGTTTAAGGCGTGGGGGCCGGGGGCCGGGGGGGGGGGGCGGGGTAGTAGAGGGGGGGGGGGGGGGGGACTCAATCTATCTGTACAGCAGCTATAAACCACAAATCTGACTGTTATGGGAAGAACGCATCAGTTTATTTTGTATATTCTGTATATCGTACAACCGGTGAGGAGACGGGGCAGGGTGATCGAAAGGGGCCCCTCCCCCCTCTCCCCCTCTCCTCTCCCCCCCTCCCCCCTTCCCTCCTCCCTCCGCCCCCCCCCCCTCCCCCCTTCCCCCCTCGCCCCCTCCCCCCTCCCCCCCTCCCCCCTCCCCCCTCCCCCCTCCCCCCCTCCCCCCTCCCCCCTCCCCCCTCCGCCCGACCGCTTAGAGATGCCGACGGTGGATGGCGCTGCCGCAGCCTTTGCGCTTCTCTCTGCAGCTTTGCGTTTCTTCGTCTCACGCCAATTCCGCATGAACAACTCGGCTCCCTCCCCTACTCGTCGAAACCATCTGCCGGCCTTCTGAGCAGCCTTTCGCCACCCTTCGAATTTGATTCCAAATACCGACATATCTTCAGACGAGCCATCCAGTCCTTCTCTTGCCCCCCTGAGTAGCCCTTACCCCCAACAAGCTCCCCAAACATCACCCTCTGTGGCAGACGCTCCTCCCCCATACGTGCTACGAAGTCCGCAAACAATATCCTCCGTCGGCGCACTATCGCCTCTATGCTCTCGGAAGCTGTCTTGGCAAGCGCGTCGGCGTACGATAGCCGGTCGCCCCGGTGGCGTATCAGGTTATCCTCGAGCCTGGTATAGGTCATTTTCGTGAGTTCGAGCCCCGCCGAGTGCATACTGGTATAAATTCGTTGGGACTTTTTCTTCTGCACCAATTGACTTGCGGAAAGCGCGAGAGCGTGAGTTAGCAACAACCGATGAGAAATCGACGAGCAGTGAGATTGCTGAACCCTATGCGCGATAAAAATTGAAGGCAAGTACGGGGGGGGAGAAGGGCACGACACCTGCGACCACGGCTTGTCCAGAAGCTGGAATGAAAAAGTGTGAGAAAAAAAAAAAAAGTGTAGTCGGACCCGTCGCGCTTCCGTTTCCGCCATCCGAGGCATCGGAGGAGCATGGAGTGGTGAACCCGTCGTAGCCTGCCATAATTACGCTCGATCGGGCTCCACGTCATGCAACCGTACATAAGTGTCTCGACCACCTCAGCTTTCAGCAACCGCACCTTCAACCGTAGGCGCACACCCGGGCGATCCTAGATTTCCATCTTGTACCGCTGGAAGCACGCCCAGGCCCTCTGAACGCCGCGTTATTTCAATGCTATTAAAATAAGGTCTCTGTCTGCGGTGATAGCCCCGCCAAAGTACACAAACTCGGCTGTTTGTTTCTATACATCTGGCCGGCTGCATTGATTGTGAACGACAGAATGTAGTGGATGGTCGCTGAGTGATGTTCCTTTCCTCTATATCACGCCAGGTAGCATACGCCAGCGCAACCGATTGGGTACTTTATCTGGTATGATTTGTCGGTCGAGAACATCGCAAAGGCTACTACTACTGGAGGAGGTGAAGAGTTTTAAGTGATGATTAAAAAGAAAAAAAACACGACTGTATTATCACCACCACCAGCCCCACCGTGTGGTTAATATACCGTACGCATACAGTTACCGCGGTTGTGCTTCCCCCATTTCGCCACCGCGATGCCGTACTGTTATTGAGCTGTATCGCTGCTACTACTCGTCCCAACCCTCATGACCTACCGAGCAAACTGAGGGGAAAGAATACCGCGCGTTCTTTGTTCTTTTTTTCAACGTCGTCGTCCCGACGCCCCGACTCCCGAACACTATATAATTAAAAAAATATCAGTACAATTTCTGACCAGAGAACACACAAGAAATTCAAAGCTCGACGGTCTTGTCTTACACAAAAATCACAAAAAGTGAAAGTCCACCTTCAAAGGTTATAGTGTCGGACACACTACACTGCATGTCGCGTATGATGCACCGTTTTTTTCTTGTTTTGAAACACATCTACTCCTCAGTTTCTGGACAAGCCGTGCTCACAGGTGTCGTCCCTTTTTTCCCCCGGTTCTCGCCTTCAAATATTATCGCGGCGCATGCGAGGGTTCGGCAATCAATCCCAAAAGCTTGTCGATTTTTCATCGAGTGTTGCTAACTCACGCTTTCGCACTTTTCGCAAGTCAACTTGTGCACAAGAAAAAGTGCCCACGAATTTATACCAGTACGCACTCGGGGGGTTCGAACTCACGAAACTGACCTATAATACCGAGCTCGAGAGGATAACCTGATAACCTGATACGCCACCGCGGGGCGACCGGCTTCATGTACATACATACGTGATACGCATGATGACCATACATACGGTTGTTGTACGGTTCCGACGTCCCATCAAGAGAGAAAAGTCAGGGTACTTCGTATCAGAACGATCAAGAAGACGTCTCGTATCATACCCACCTGTTGTTGCTGCTGGGAGTCCATATTTTGTTGTTGCTGCTGGGAGTGATATACGTACGCACGTACCTACCTCTGGTGGTGGCACAAGAACACCAGCTGCATACAGCATGGTAATGATGTGTGTAGTCCATACGGCGAGAAGCGATGCTATGTGTACAGATTTCTGTTGCTGATACTGGGGCCTCAATAGTCTAGTGTTGCCGGTTCAGTATAGAGTGCGGCGTGGACTTTGCCCTATAGTCTAGTCTACTGAATCGCCTGTTGTTAAATCGCAGGGCACTTTTGATATCGCAGTTAGATAAATGGGAAAACTCTAATACCCATCATAAAGGATATGCAAGGACCAACACTACGTTTCGTACTAGTTTCTACCAGGTATAGTCTAGTACAACACCAGCCAGTAGTAGTCAATGGAGCCTGTCCGGTGACCACGGACTTGATAATGCGAGTTGATGTGAGAACAGCAACAACGATTTAGAGCAATACAACCGTAATACACTCTGTATTTCGAAACTTCACAAGCAGTTCCCAACCTCCAAATGAAAAGAACGGAAGACTACCACGCCCAATCACCGACGTGTGTCACCGACCTGATACGTAGAAACAAATACCTGCACCGCATTTCATCTATCGCTTTTTTAGGCTTCCATTTGAAATCACATTTTCATTCGTACTTGAGAACGTTTCATCATTTTTGACAACCTTGACGCAACCTAGCTAGATTTGGTCAACCTATTGTAACATTATCGCCATTTTCACCACAGACGTGAGAAAACCACAACTTTGGTTTGTCTGACCCCAGGGCTCATGGTGGATTGCCTCTTGATTATACTAGTAGGGCGACTTTCGATGGAAGAACATGCACGAAGCGCAGCCAAACCTATAACACATAGCACACGCGTACCATGGGCGGCGGGCGCCCACTGACTTGAGAGGGAATAGTATATAATAGTACATGTGAGCAGGTTTTCTGCACGGAGACGCTTCGTCTTGATGTCTGTGGTGCAGGTTGCTTGTTTTTGTGCGGCCACCGAGCAGTGCCCCCTTTGAGGCCGGAGACCTGTGGCCCGCTGAACAAGTCTGAGGGGTTACGATAATTTCCAAACGAAAGGCAGCGAGAGACAGTTTTTTCATATGTTCGTACAGACGAAAAATCATTTTTGGTTCTATAGAGACTAGACTACATCATGTCATATTTATTTCCTCTTCGTTTGATGGCACCTATCTATGGTATCACATGTGGCCTACAATCTGCCAATCGAGGCTTGAATATAATGATCGTTTTAGTATAAATCATAATGACAACCGTACTTACATTTTGGTATATATCGGCAGTATATTTAGGCTCTAACTTGAGGAGCTCGGAGATACAAATTTGACTTTGTTTTGGATAAGCTTTCATCACCTGTCATCAGCCTCTCGGGGCTTGTCTTTGTCTTACTTCGTATTTTCTGTGCACAGAACCAACCAGCCACTCAATTGTAATACATAGGGTATCGGCCAGCCGAAAAGCCATCGGCCAGTCAGCACTCTCGGCATCAACAGGACTCAACACCTCGGCTACCCATCTCACGAAAAAACTCTGTGCACTTGTACGTACTACTTATCGCACGACACAGAAAAAATAGAGGGCTAAACATATTGCATATCACCCCGGCAGCTCTCGGCGAGGCAAAAGGAAGCCCAGCCCGGAGCCCGCAGGCCATCTCGTGTGCTGCGGAAGGGGTCATCAAGAACAAAGTAGCAGGTGGAGGAGCAGCCCTGGCCGAGCGCACGGCCAAGTGCTGTTGTGCGCAGGGATGGCGAGAGTATGGCGGCTTTTTGGCCGTCTAGCGGCTATTTTTGCGTGGATGGCGACTAGGGCCGAGGGGCTCTCTTACGTTGTGTCCACGTGCAAGGAGTTCGAGGCCATCCCGACCCCGATGCTCGACGATACGCACATCGTCGTCACGAAGGACATCGCGTGTCGCTCGGTGAGTGCCCCTTTGATTCGGTTATCGGTAGAGCGAGAGGCGCAAATTCAAACGCAAAACCGAGTAAAAGTGCAAAGCAAGAGTTAAAAGTTCCAACTAACTTCTCGTAACTCGTTTTGCAAACGCTGCTGTGGTATCATATGATATGATAGCCATGCTCTGCACTCGAGTGTCTTTTATTTTCTCGTAATTTAAGTCGCGCGTGATTCTCAAAAACTCAAAATCAATACTTTTACAACCCCTGTGTTTTCTTCGATTCTGCGACGTTGCTCTCATCCTCCTCATCAAAACAAAGAACAACCACAACATTAGCCGCAACAACCGCTATTGCTTGGAGCTGCTGTGGCAATTTGTGTAACACCCACCCGCGGTGTACCATTGGTCGCCCCCATCCTTGATGAGAGATACTCCACTAGCTTAGCTGCTATATTATTGATAGCTAGCTACTTGTACACAGTTCCACGTTCGCATATAGCATGCACCGTAACACACCCACACCCCCTACGAAAAAATCCCCCCTGCGGTAAAATTCGGAGCCCATGTTCTCCAAAATGAGGTAAATCGGGGGGGGCAGAGGGTAACACACCAGCTGGCAAACACGACGGAAACATTCCTTTCGGAGAACCATCTGCCCATAGACCACAGACGCATCGGTGTGTGTGTTGTCTTGACATTAAAAACCATATTTCTACCCAACGACATGATCATCATCAGTACGCCCAGAGTACGTGCTGATTACTCGTCCTAGCGAGATGAAATTCTGTGCTCACAGACGGTGTTTGTACCCAGCTATAACTACCGTGCTCGCACCAATACAACTTCGGCTGAGCGTTGGTTCTTCCCCGCTCAGCCCTTGTACGAGGGATACGCCGTACGCTGCCGTCGATACTATGAGAGCAAAAACAGCCAACTAGCTACCATAGCGGATCGCGGTTTGTTCGATCAATGAACCAACACCACCACCCCCAGACTTGTCCTGTATGTTTTCGGCTGACTAACGCTACGGAAGCGGGGACAATACTGCTGGTGACGGCCTTTTGTTTTGGAGAGGTGACCTCATTGTTCGTTTGCAGTCTTGAGCTTTGCTGCTTTTTTTAATTTTGTAAAGTGAGTGTGCGCAATATGGATCGACTACATACACTGCGCAAATATGGAGCGACTAGCTACACTGCTGTGCCATACTAGAATGATACCAATCACTATCCATTACAATGGAGAACAACAAAACATATATATATGTATAATTTATATATAGAAAACAGAACCCCTCCCAATAAAAATCTCACCCACATAAAAGTATATTACGCAGCGTACGAGTATTAACACAGCTTGTAAAAATGAGTATTGATTGACCCGAAATTCGTCGACTCACAGCTGACGTCCTGAAATTGTATTTTTTTTTTTTTTTATATTTCATGGACGTCAGCCGTGAGTTCGACGAAAATTGCCTCAAGCCTTCTCGCCACTAAGATGCAAAGTCACTACAAGTACGAGTAGTAGCAAGCAGTTAATAAAATTAATAATGCGAGGGGCTGAATTCCGGCAGTGAAAAAGAGGGTACATGATACTACAACGTACTACAATACCGCCGTAGCCTTGGTCAGCTGATGCTTTTCGATGGGGCGATTTAGTGTCTGTTCTTGACTATTTCGACTTATCGACATTCTGCACCCGCAGATTGCGTGCCGATGCCTTTCACACACTGTTGCTGTTAATGGAGAGGCTATAAATAGCTGTGTGACTACACAATACTCGTACAAGACTGATGTAGCGCGAACAGACCAAAGGGTTTGGGATTTGGCCATACCATGCCAAACGTACCGCTTGATTTACACCCAGTAACAATGATGCACAATGATATGCAACTCAGTCAAACGGGAGGCGGGGGAAGCGAACCGAAGCTTCCTGTTGCGAGGCCCACCACCGCTGTCAGCACATACATGTAGCATAGAAGTAGGTTATGTGGTTGTGTTCTAATACGGTCATGGTCCGCGCGCGTCATTAATACCTGGTAGTGACGCCGGTAGTGACGTACACCCTATAGTGCGCCCCCCGCATTTTAGTTAGTTGGAACGGCTTGTCAAGACCCCGTCCTACCGAGTACCGCAATGGTTCGGGGTCGCGCGGTCATCTGGCAATGCACCGCAGTCACAACGAGAAGCGGTACCTATCGCAGCTATGGCAGCGCTGTAGCAGGTGTTCCCTTGACCAAGGCTTCGGTGGAGTGGGTACCCCAGTCTTCACTACGAACGAGGTTTGGGCCGCACGAGTGGCTCATGTGCATCTCACGGAAATAAGGTGTCAGGCGGGTTTTTTGGCGCAACGTAGCTTACCGTTCCATTGCAGATTCATGTCCCAATATTAGAACAGCGCGAAAGCTTCAGACCGCAGAGGGGCAGAGGGGCCATGACCCCGAGCCAAAAGAGGAGAAAAAACACCAAAGGTGACCCTTGTGGTACTAGCCTGGGTCCTGTGGGTTTGCGCATGTGTGTGCATGGAAGAGTACGCACATGTGTGGCCTGGGCCACAGGATCATTCGGCACCCTATGATATACCAGGTTTACGAGCACGTGCTGTTGTTGTAGTTCTCATGTTATTCGATAATCAAGTCTGTGGTCACAGGACAGGCTTCAGTCACTCTGGGGTGGAAGAATTCCCCACGCAAAAAAACGCGAAGCCAACCAAAAGTAGCAACACGCGCATGTATCATAGCTGAATCAATTCATGCACCTTCGCGAAAATCATAAACCCATGTAAACCGTCTGCGAAAAATATAAACCCACGTAAAAACCGTCTGCCTATGTACGTGCCAGGCCCATGCTGGTACATACCAAACCAAGACTCGCATCTGCAACCGGCTATACACCGCATGCCACCCAGGGAACCCAACCAATGTACCAATTCGAGGAGGAAACGAGCAACAAATATTATTTGTTATTTTTTTCAACAAAACAATATAACCCGTCCAATTATGAAATAACTCACCCATATACTGGAGTATTATATTACAAATACCAACAACGCAGCTTGCAAAGATGAGTATTGACCCGAAATTCGTCGAACTCACGGCTGACGTCCTTAAAGTACTTTTTCCTAAAATATTTATGGCAAGGAAGAAAAGACAAGAGAAATAGAAAACGAACCGAGCAAAATATCCACATAAGAAATATGAGTCGCCAGCAGGGGAGTGTAGCATGGCAATGCCAGCTACACGTGGCTACGAAAATGAAACGATAAGAGGATACGCTTCAGGTCTAAGCCAGCGAAAACGGAGTAAGACAACCACGTGTATATATCACACCTAGAATCTATGGTATATTCAAGTGAAATCGGAAGTGGGCGTACCTACTCGTCAAGCCCATACTGATACATACTGGTACGTTCTAAGACTCGCAGCTGAAGCCGAGTGCACTTCATGCCACCAAGGAAACCAAAAAATTCATCCCATGTATACTAAAAAACATTAATAAAACTCAAGGAAGGAAGAAAAAGCCCACAGAATTAGAAAACGAAGCAAAGGCGAAAACTCTCGAGAAGGGGGGGCTGTCGTAGCGAGATAGCAAAGGCGACAAGCCAGCGCTATGAAAAAAAACGAAAGTACGCGTTCGTCATACTGAAAAAAAACGAAAGTACGCGTTCGTCATACGTTGTAGACAGCATAAACATAGGGCAACGCCACCGTACACGTATTACGTACGAGTAAGTGCATACAGCCAGTATGTGATCTCGGCAGCAGGTTGGGTGTGGCGAAAAAATCAACCAACCAGCCAGTGTGATCAATGTGCTTGCGTACGAAAGACCCGATTCAACCTAAAAACGAAGAAAGAGAAGAACAAAGGAACGTGGAACGGTAGGGAAGGGAAAAACACCGTAATAGATTAATTAGTATCTAGATCGGAGAAGCTGACAGAAAATGCCTATCTGGTAGGGGACTAGGGTTGGGTACTGCCCGCGCCAGTACCAGGTGTACTGGCTGCACGCAGCAGCCAGTACACTGGGACCAAACAATGCGCTGGTGTGTCGCGGCGCAGCCGCGACCACCGACTTCCACCGTAGGCGTGTTTTTACGCGATTTGGCTTCACTGGAAGACATCTTTTGTTGATTTTGGGCCACTTTGAAGCTGCCGGACTTGGGTATAAATAGTCCGTATAAACGGAAAATAATTGTGGATAACACAGTCAAATATATTGACTAATGTTCTTGACATCGGAAAATACGTGGAAGCCTGCTTTATTTTTTCCCATTCGCCGGAGGATAACCAAAACAAAAAAGAATGGTGGGTGATGTAATCACATGACTGCGTATTCCACATATGATTCATCAAGCTGCTCCCAAAACATACCGATATTATAAAAAATGAAGACACACTCCAGCTAGCTGTGAGGCAGAATATTATCGAAGTATGAGAAAATATGGGTTTTGTACGTACGTAAGAAGTTTGACCAATCAGATCAATGCGGTAATTCATAGTCGTATGAGTGATAGCCTTTGGGTACACCTGGCCCAGTTGTGTAGGCGACGACCTGCACGCGGAGCGCGTAGGGGAGCAGAGTCAGAGCTACAGGTCCAAGGTGTGATACAGACTAGTTTAAGTTGTTCGTGCACTCCTCGACGATGGAAGAGTGCAAATCACCGGAGGCCGAAGCTCTCGTGGCTGCTGTACGCGGTCCTAATCAGGCTGCCTCGGACGCTACAAGAGTCGAGGCAGAGGCTTATGCTGCTGTCGCTGCTGTGCAAGCTGGGGTCGACGCTCGCCGCGCCGAAGCTCTGGCTGCTGTGCAAGCTGAGTCCGGAGGTCGCCGTGCCGCAGCAGCTTCGGTCGCTGCTACTGCTGCGCCTGCGGCACCATCTGTATTCAGCCCCAGTCCCGCCGGGTCCGAGGCTGCGGGAGTCACATCGGCCGAAGTGCTGACCTGGCAAGGGCAGGTGTCTGGCGAGTTCGCTCGGATAGGCGCAGACATGATCCGCCCCAAGGCAACGATGGATCGGCTGCTCGCAACCGTTGAAACCTTGCAGGATGCGGTGGCCGGCGGCGCATCAAGAGCCGAGAACATGGAGGCCATGGTACAGCAGTTCATGGAAAACGTTGGTGATCGGCAGCCGGCTCCACGGGACAGTGGGGATGCGAGGGAGCGCCAACTTCAGAAGTCGCAATTAACCGACGATGCGGCGCTCTGGAAGATGGCGTCTAGAAAACATTGGGTGCTCCGCGGGCGCATACCTCCCAACATTGGCGACTCGGCGGCGGATATTCAGTCCTTCGTAGGCGAGGCCGTCAACGTCACGACGTCAGTGGCTACCCAGCTCCGCGCGATCAGTGACTTTGACGTCCGTGCGTACGGGCCGCGGGCGGAAGGGATGGTCGACCACCTGCTAATGGTCGCTGACCGCCTTGATTTCTTGCGCCAGGCCCTTGTGGCGGTCCTGTCGGTTGGATTTTCCCTCGATAGCGACGGCGACCGTCACTGCCGGGAGAGGGTGGCAACGATCGATGCTGCCTTCACGTCGGCGTCGGCCGACTTACGCCGGCATACCCTGAGCAATATTATCCTGCTCTCTGGACCCGCGGCGCGGGCTGTCATGAGCGAGATGGTAAACGACGATCTTCGCCTGTGGGTCAACGACCTCATGCGATTCGCACAGCAAGTTCGTCCGCCGATGATGCCCCCTCCGTCCGACTTCACGTTCTCGATGCCGCCTGTGCCTTCGTTCAAGCGCACGAGCGCCTTTTGCTCTAGCGGGGGAGACGTGCTCAAGCGTGGGTGATGTAATCACATGACTGCGTATTCCACATATGATTCATCAAGCTGCTCCCAAAACATATCGATATTATAAAAAATGAAGACACACTCCAGCTATTAATAGCTGTGAGATCGAATTTTGTCGAAACTCATCTTTGCAAGCTGTGTGTGATACTCCGATCGCGCGTATTACCTGTTGCGTGTCCTCATTAAGGATATAGGTCGGCGACTCCCCTTTCAACTACAGCAGTCTAGCGGTATTGAAGCAAATTCAAAGCCATGGTGGTGGTCAAGTGGTCATATTTCATAAACACATTCTCACTCGAAGCCATGAACTATTAATATTGATTGAGTACTTCCAAGTATACATTCTACCTGGTATGCATTTCAATTAAAATATTAGTCTCGAATACTATCAATTGCGCATGTACGAAGTAACGACAGCACGAAAATAAAAAAGGAAGCCGGGAAGCCCTCGCCAGAGGCACCATTAAACAAACACACGACGCGTATGAAAATACGTGGAAGTGTGGTGAGCTGAAGCTTTGTTTTTCCCCATCCGCCGGAGGATGAAAAAAAAGAAAAAAATTAAACAAACACCGAAAAGAGACGGTACGGACGAAAGGAGGCACGGCGAAGCTGGTACAGTCCCACGCAACGACAAGCTATAATGTAGCACCAAGCGGCTAGCAACAGCCGCAACGATAGGTACGCAACGCAGACGCACCAGCCCGCTTTGACATACGAAGCTCGTGGTTCACCCGTTGCAGCTTCTCCTCGCGCAGTTGGTTCTGCTTTTGACTGCTGACGGCCAGCAGCAGCAGGAGGAGGCGCGACCGCCACTACTTCTGCGTCACCGGGTTCGCTCGAGGCCGCGGCGGCTTCGGGATTTTGAGACCCGCTGTTCGGGTCTGCAGAGGGGGTGTTGCTGCTACGGATACATTGTTCCATCATTTGTACGGTCCCCCAATTCCCTCCAGTGTGTGCGTGCCTTCGTCTCACAGCCTTTCCCCTCTAATGCGGCGCAATTCGGTGGGTTTCCATGTGGTTTAAGAGGCATGTGTAGGACGTACATAAGGGGGTCAAGTACTGGCTGTACTGGCAGCCTCTCAGCCAGCACAAGGAGTACTGCCAGTACAAGAGTACTGCCAATAGATACTGATGTAGGGCCCAATCCTAAAAGGGGCTGATTTTACGATAGCCGCCCCCCAAAACCAACGATGTTTTTTATTGAACGTTTCATGGCTGCTCGACACGAGCAAGGAGGCTATATGCGACATTTATATATTGATGTTCTTTTGAGGTTTTTGCACAGGGCTAGACTATAGAACGATGACGGTGCGGTACAAAGGGGCACCGTTTTTCACCGTGTACGGCCGGGAGCTGGTTTCAAAACCGGTGATTTCGTTGAAGAATAGTTGGGGGGGCTACCCTAGAACAAATCGGGCCATCAAGTGCAGAAATGGCACTGAGGGGAGAACACAACAATGCGAAGAAGCCCGCGGGGCTTACGCTAGCTACTTTCGACCCTGGAAAGGCACCCAAACGTCAGGACGATGATGGCCAGACCCAGACTTCGGTCTCTTGGACAACACGGCCACTCCCCTCCTCCCCCCGCCCCCCCCCTTCCCCGCCTCCCGCCTCCCCTTCTCCCTCCCCCCTGCCGCTTTTTGGTGTCAACGGTGGTTGGCGCGGCTGCGGCCTTCCCGTGTCCCTCGGCAACTCTATAGCTCTCTCCGCCATGCCATTTCTGCGTGAATGCCACCCCCCCGTCCTCCACCCGTCGGAACCATCTGCCGGCCTTCTGTGCAGCATTTCTCCACCCTTTGTACTCCATTCGAAATTCCCTCATATCTTCCTCGAGGGCGACCATCCAATCCTTGTCTTGCTCCCCGGCATGACCCTCACCCCCAGCCAGCTCCCCAAACATGACCCTCCGCGGCAGACGTTCCTCCCCCATACGTGCCACGAATCCCGCGAATAACATCCTCTGTCTTCGCACCGTCGTCTCACTGCTCTCGGAGTCTGTCTTGGCGAGCGCGTTGGCGTAGGAGAGGGCATAGTCGCCCAGCTTTCGTTCCCGCCGGCTGAGGCATCGGAAAAGCATGGAGTGGTGAGCCTGCCGAAGCCTGTCGTAGTTAGGCAGGCTTGTTCGGACTCCACGTCACGCACCCGTAGAGTAAGGTCTCAATCGCCTCAGCTTTCAGCATCCGCACCTTCGGCTACAGGCGCAAACCCGGACGGTTATATTAGTTGTACCGCCTGGAGCACGCCCAGGCTCTCTGAAGACGCAGCGTTATCTGGACGAAGAGATTCGTATCTGCGCTAATGACTCCGCCCAAGCGCACAAATTCGATCGTTTGTTTATCTGGCCGGCTGCAGAGACGGTGAACGACACCTTCCCTCCATGTTTTGTCTGCGACACAGTACCTCCGTCTTGGCCTTCGAGATCGTAAGCCCGAACGCCGAGCACGCAGTCATCACCGTCGTTAATTTCTCCAAGCCGCTTGGTGATGGCGATGCGATGCCGGCATCGTCAGCGCACAGCATACCCCAAACTCCTGCGTCCTCGTCCTCACCCTTCCCCCGCCCGCCCGTCGACTTTGCCCGCCAGTCCTTCTCCCCCTCCTCTTTCTTTGGTTGGAGCCGCACTATATGTTGTACGTGATGGCTGCATGTAGCCAGGTAGCGTTTCTCGGCTCCATACGCAGCAGTGCCGCCGTGAAGAACAGCAGTGGGGCGGGCACACACCCTACCTAAGACCCCGCCCCACGTTGAGCTCGTCCGAGCACTCCCCATCATCCAACGGCACGCATGCTTGCACGCCGTCGTGCACGCCGACGTGGAATTGGCGGATAACAGCGAGCATTCTCGGTGGCACACCAAAACGAGCAACGACAGCCCATAAAAGGTTTCGGTCGACGGAGTCCTGCTTTGGTGAGGTCGATAAAGAACGAGTGCAAGGGGGTGTCCTTCCGCTCCAAGTCCTGCAAGCGTGGTACTACGAACATGATGTCAACCGTAGATCGCTGGGGTCTAAGCCGGCACTCGTCCCCGGGTAGAAATTTCTTGCGTCCGCAGTACGTAGCTGGTAGTCAGTCACTAAGGCGACCGGCTTCGATATGTCCGGTTCGCTCAGGGGAGCACTCTTTAAATCTTACCCACTCTAGTAATAGTTGTAAAAAGGAGCCAGACGGGGGGAGGTTGCTAGAACCGAGTGAAAAGAGTCGAAAAGAAACCTCTCTTTCTCCATTCGCACACAAATCTCGAACCTCCCCACGATTTCATTTCTATTGGCTGTTGGCTTTTCTGGGAGTATGGCTCCGTTTTCTCCTTTTGTGTTCCCCCCCTGGTTCACCTGTTAATACTTCAAAGTTTGTTAATATCGCAGCCATAAGGTTGCCACAGCAGTCAAGGGACGTACCAATAATGTTACGTGCACAATGTACATGCCTTGACTGCCTGGTATGATATCGTATACATCGTACGTACCACGAGTATATTATACGTATACGTGCATAAAGAGCCCGTCAGTAGCCCGCCTGCTAGCGTCATGGTTATGGCTGGTTCATCTAAGGTTAGCGTTAGCAAAATACGTGGAAGTGTACTGAGCTAAAGCTTTATTTTTCCCCATCCGCCGGAGGTTGAAAAAAAAAAAGAAAAAAAGTTAGCGTTAGCGTTGGGGTCGGTCTGGCTTGACCTTCAAAAAAGAAACTGACTTCGTACCATCAACCAGCAGAAAAAAAAATCATGCGTACCCGTCCTGCATGTAGTGCATTGCTTGTGTAGGTTGGAGTTTTGTGATGTGTCATACATGTCCGTCGGTTTGTCGTTTTTTTTAATACGTATTATATTATGTCGTCCGTATGTCGCAGCTGTGATCGCGTCAGCTATTTAGCGTCGGTGCGCTCTGGGTGATGCTCTGCCCCGACAGGCTATAGTGGTCTGATCCCACGGGCTAAAAGCGCTAACAGAAATAAGAACACAACATTCGTACGAGCATCGTCTGACGTGCTGTCGTGCGATGCGTTGAATTTGAAAGATATGATGATGCAATCGATTGAAGCAGAACACAACAACGACCGGCTGTTAATGTCTCGCCTACCACAGCTGTCTCAGAGGTATTTATGTGGGTTGTTCACCTTAAACTGATGATATTCCACCCGCCTACATCCATCACAACCAGTGTCCGTGCCGATGCCTCCTGCATCATGGGGAGACGAGCTCTGTCGTCACAGATTACAAAACAGAAATACACATTGCACACACAGCAAGGTGATGTGCAATGCCAACCGCAACAACAGACTTAACACGAGAGGGCCAAAGACGTTCGAGTCAGCCACTAATATACTTTGTTGCTGTAAACGCTGTCGTTGGATAGAAGGAATGGTTAATATGAAGACAACACAGCAGCAGTGCTGTATGTATCGTGTAACAGTAGTGTTGAAATAAAATATACCAGGTAATCCGCAACACACTCAAGATAGCACCCCCCGCGCGGGCAAACTTCCAAACTTCCAAGTTGATTTTCACAACGAAGATGTGCAGCAGTGTCTCTGTATTAGTCTATACCTGGTATATCCTTATTTTTTGCTTATCCTTTCCACGAATTTTCTTGGCACTTGTCCTGTCTCCTTGTCTGCCTGCCCTGAACATATAACTCAGATACCGAGGAAGTAAACGCGGGCTTTTCTTCTCCCCCTCCCCACTACGCCACGCGCCGTCATTATTATCGCGGCAAGATTCCAGCTATTTCTTCCTTCCCCGAGTCGCATCAAATTGTGCCTAGCCACGCTATCAATGGGTCTCTCAGATGACCCTTTTTTGTTTCATTACCCAACAGTCCGACCCAGACGTGAGATACAACGCCAGAACCAACTCTTATACTGCTTGTAGTAGAGTTCGAGGGTACCCACCAGGCCACCTGGGGAATCGGTGCCTGTGTATATCACGTAAAAACTCATCAACGTAACATATGAGCCTTGTCGCTCCCACAGCCCTCGAGTCCGACAATTAATATACCTAGCCTCGCAACCTCCGCTATCCCCTAACCTCAACCCAAACCCGGAACACAAGGCCTGACACCCGGGGATGGATTTTAAACGTCCCCGTAGTCGTGATCATCACTTCACTTTGTCGACCAAGGGGAGAGTGTGCAAAACGCCTATCGATGCGTCTACCGATTTTTCTCGATAACCTCTAATGTTGGCAACTCGATGCGAGTCGAAAGAGGGAAGTAATAGCTGGGATCTTCTCGCGATAAAATCGAAGGCACGTGCCGTAGTGTGGGGAGGGGGGGAGAATAGCTCGCTTAGTGACGGAAAAGGAAGACGTATAGAAGGGATGAGAAAACAAGAAAGAAATACTCCCGTTTTTGCTCTGCGCACCCTTGTTGAACAAAATCGGCTCTCGAGTTCTCTTGGACCTAAATGGGTGTGTTGGTTTAGTGTTGCTTACAGCAGCTATAATATTGTGTTGGGTCTTCTGGTCTACCTGCAATGTTCGTGTGTTCTTCAGACTGCTGGGTGCTGATATTTACACCCATCCACACCCCAGGGTTTGTGTGGGTTCTTCGTATTGTACTGATATTCCCACCCATCTACACCCGAGGAAAACCAGTGTCCGTGCCAACGCTTCGACCGACACAAAAAAGCATCGCCTGCTATATATTATGGAGTGAGTATCACACACAGCTTGCAAAGATGAGTTTCGACGAAATCTTCGATCTCACAGCTGGAGTGTATTTTCATTTTTTGTAATGTTGATTCCACAAAGTAGTTCCTAGAACATGGGTGTAGCTTGTTATCGGATGAAAATGAGGTCGGCTTTTCATTTTCGCGTGTTTTGCTATTTTTCTTCATGCGACACTAGGTTCTCGTATATCAGATCAGATACACGACCATCGACCATCGAGGATCTACGACTCTGGCTCGCGGCTGTGTGGTAGCTATTATGTGGCTTGGAGGTGTTCTATTAATATTATCTAATATTGATCAACAAGACATGACAGCCGGTAGCCCTGGTGGTCTAGTGGTTACCCTCGAATACTATTAGTACTATTAATACTAGCGTGGGTACTTGAGTTCGATTCCTACCGTGGTGAGGTTTTGACTTTTATTCGCAAAAATGCAAAAAGAGGGATACACTGCCGAGAGCGCTTAGCAACGTGGGTAGGTACAATTCGACACGAGTCGACGATGCAAGAAAAAAAGCTGAATTATTCTCGCGAAGAAGATGAAGGCACGTACCGTCGTGGAGATGTGTTGTTGAGGTATTAATGGGGTGTTAGTCCGTTTGACCACTTGCAAAAGGTCAACCAATAGCTTACCCAAACTAAGCTTTAAAAACACCCCCCCCCCCTGAAACGGCGGGATAGAAGGTCGGCCGGATATACGGGCAGACCTGTCAATTTTCCAAGGCGTTTCATTTCCTGGGTAATACCGGGGAGAGTATTTATCAAGTTCGACATGGGGAAAGTTTTACAAAGTTTATTATAGGCGGATGTGGGATTTGAACCCACGACCCAAAAGCCCATGATCTGTCGACGACGCCATTTGTTGAGGTATTAGTGGGGTATTTAGTCCGTTTGACCTCTTGCGAAAGGTTAACCAATAGCTTACCCAAACTAAGCGTTATAACAGATAGATGGGGGAGAAGGGCCAGCTATATGACCCCGGATTTTAGTTCCTACTGCGAGGAGCACGAGATTAGTGCGAGGATAATGAAAGGGATGCAAAAAAAAAGAACATCACCTTGAAGAACTGCGACTCTGTTTGGTTTACTCTGTTTCACTGCTGTAGTCGTCTGGTGACCACAGAATTAGCTCATCTACCCTAGGTAGGATGAATCAGCACGGACTTTGGGTGTACTGGTGTCGTTGGGTAGAAAAAACGGTTTAATGTGGAAACAACAACAACAACAACAACAATACATTCTTCATATCATAACTCCTGTATTGTTGGGTTTTTTCTTGTCTCTTAGTTCTTATTTTTCTCATCTAAATTATGGTTGGGATTGTTTTGTTTTGTTCTCGTGTTGTCGTACCCGGTACGCTAGCATTTCACTTGCACTGCCTTGATTTACACTCCAGGTTGTTTTTGGTTTACTCTGCCTCACAAGTCAAGTAGTCCAATGACCACAGAATTTGTATCGTATCTGTTGTGTCGTGAGGATGAAGAATCGGCAAGTACACTGGGTGTATGCCGTTGAGTACTTGCACTATTCTTGCTTTTTTTTTCTTTTCTTTCCTTTTCTTTTAGAACTTTTCTTTTTTTTTCCTTACTTTTTTCGTTTTTCGCATTCTTGTCTTTTCTTTCCTTTCACATTTTTTTTCTATTCTTTGTTTCTTTTTTTCCAATTGACTTGCGTCTGTCGTGCGTATGCGTTGTGGATAGGTAGTCTTTCTTGGGTGGCAAGCGGTATACTGCTGCACAGTGTGAAGTCGGTTTGTCCAGGCGCAAGTAGTGAGACGTACGTATGCACTTCGATTTCCCCTTCATTTTGTTTGTTTCATTTTTTGTTTTATTTTTATCTTTGTTTTTATTTGTTTTCTTATTTTGTTTTTGTTTTTTGTTTTTGTTTTTGTTTTTGTTTATTTCGTATTTCTCTCTTCCAATGTATTTCTGTTGCTGACGTATGTATGTTGTGCCTGTCGTACCCAGTACTAGGGCATGACATTGCGTTGTCGAATGCATTACGATGCATTATCTCTGTGTCGTAGCTTGTGACCACAGAGCTGATCTTTCTAGGGTGAAGAATCAGTACGGACACTGGGTGTGCTGGATGTCGACGAGTAGAAGAACGGTTTAATGTGAAGAACACACACACACACCAGTATGGGCATGGCACGTCGTCGGCTGGCTCCCGATGTAACTTTGTCTATGTTTCTGTTGGAGGCATGAATTGCGTCAGCTGTGACATATGCCTGTACCACCTTTGAATTGTTTGTGTGTTTTCCCTGGGGTATTCCTCAGCTCCCGAGTGACTGAACCTGTCCTGTGACCACGGAATTGACTATGTGAGTTGATGTGAGAACAACAACAACAACAACAACTAATAGAAGGAACGGTAAAATGCAGAATGTGAACGCAACACACACAATAGTAGTAGACTTTACGGTTACTGCCTGTACCGGTTTGATGAAAGCAATTATTTTTGGTGCTCACGGAAGAACTGAACTGAAGTGCGGTTCTGTATCGTATTATAACTGTTGAATGTGATGCATACGATACGACAGCTATCACAGCCCTAAATTCCCCATAGACAGTTGAGCAGTTGAGTTAAAATTACTTGCGAAATGAATAAAAATACGTGAAAGCTTGGCGAGATTTTTTTTTATTTGCCACCCGCCGGAGGGTAAAAGAAAAAAGAAAAACATACGAGTATGATACAATAGTTCAGTCTACGTCCTCATGTTGAACCTGGCATGACGCAGCATTGGAGCTCGACTAATATTTCCAGTTTCCATCCATCTATCATACATCCAGCGTAACCGGTATCACCGTGATGATGCCTCCTGTAAAGAGACGAGCTCTGTGGTCACAGAATGCGAGACAGAGATAGATGCATACTGCAAATACAGCAAGGTGATTTGGCCATGGTATGCCAACGGCAATGGACCCACGGACAAAGAATATGCAAGCCAGGACACCAGACTAATTGCAACCAAACAAATAAACAAAGCAAGTGGAAAAAACGAAAGGAAAACGCAATTGGAAAGGGAAACGGGACGGCACGAGAAAAGTGAAAACAAATCACACCATGCAGCAGTCAGTCTAGACAAGAATAGTAACGAAGCAGGTGACGCTATCCAAGCTGCGATTCTTGTAATGGAGTGCCCTGGTGTACCGTAGATTGTACATAACACACCCTTGCTCGAGCTGTGACGTCTCACGGTTGTGAGCTACGTCATAAGGTTGTATAGCTTGCAATGAGGCATTTTACCCTCTTATTTTTACTAGGTGTTGGGGAATCTATAGCCTCATTTTCTTTGTTTCGAATAGCCACATATTCGATCCCCTTTCCATTTCTTGATGTTTCGTTGACATCCTTTGATGCCCATGATGGAGTGCCCTCCGTCGAAGGATGGTTTGTACATTCGACGTGAAAGCGTGTCGTGGTTGAGGTGAAACCACGTGCTATTAGATGTCACATTCAAGGCCATCATAGGGCGATAATGTAGGTGATGATTGACGATGATGGGATAAGCAGGACGCCCCTCGTCTCACTACCCTGCCCAACCCTGCCCTACTCTGTCTTGTCTTGCTTTGTCTGTCTTTTAGAGTTTAATGTAGAGGAAATAATGCATAAGCTTTGAGTCTATCCAGCGAGCCATGAGGAGAGACCAACCAAAGACACCGGAACCCGCGAGGAGCACGCTTCCCAACAACGACTAACCACGCATCCCCCAATCGGAATACTACCACATCCTTGCTCAAATCGTTATAGACATATTACTACTGAAACTGTATTCCCCCTTGAAGCTCCGCCCCTGCCCCCCAAAAAAATGCGCCTGATCGGCGAGTAGAGGCGCCTGGTCTACCGCTTACCTGTTTTAAGTTTGAACATGCTACACGACAAAGCCGCTGGTATAATCTGACTATAGTATATAGCTCTGGTATATAGCTAAGGTACATAGGCTTTATGATCAGTGGCCGATGTGCCCTCTTGTTCGAACTCCTTTGAACTTTCTTCCATATAACTATGATACAAAATCTTCAGAGCTTCTCGGCAGTCTTTCCTTTGTTTTGGCGGATTTTGGTATGGGTACGAGTAGTGTCGGTGCTTCGTTCATTTTGTATTGTAAAAATAAAAAATACACTCCCGCTGCGCGAGATCGAAGATTTCGTCGAAACTCATATTTGCAAGCTGTGTCTGATACTCCGATCGCGCGTATCACGGCGGTGTGTGTGTCCTCAGTAAGGATATAGGTCGGCGATTTCCTTTGGAACTACATTTAGTGTAGCTTGTACCAGGGTGAACAGGGTGGTGTTAATCAATCTGTGCGCGGAAACTTTAAAGCCCGTTTTTGAGGTGGACAAAATCTGTCAGCTGTGGCAGGAAATGCATCAGTTTATCAACTATATCCTGTAAGTCGTATAACCGGTGAGGGGAGGGCGAAAAAACTGGGGGCCGGGGGCGAAAGGGAGGGGCGGGGGGGTGGGGGGCAACTCAATCTGTGCGTGGAAACTGTGTTTTCGGGGGCATGTCTCTACACTATATACCAGTACCAATATTCAGAAATAAATTCTACTACGAAATAGTAGGTGCTCAAACATCATGACTGAAAATAGTATGTTATCAGTACATCTCGCATCATAAAATAATAGTTGGCGAAAGACAGAGAGAAAGGTTTAAAGGGTTGTCAGACACGTGCGAAAAACACGTCGCACAGCAGGTACTAACATGAGGTTGAATGATGGATGATGTTAATGGTAGTTGATGTTGACAGAAAACGGCATGCGAAAACGCAACAAAACCCGGTTACGTCTTGTGTATAGTTGGGTGTAGATCCGTTCGGGTACTACAAGCACCATTGCAAGTCACTTTCAGCGCAAATGCAAAAAAGCGAAAAAGGAACGCGGGAAAAAAAAATAGCATATTTATTCAGTATTGCTACAGAGTAGTCATTAAACAAGCACTTTGGGGAAAATCACGTTCAAAACGAAGTAAGTTAATCTTGTTTAGCCGCTGCACTCAATCTACGTACGTATGCCAAAAACATTCCTGGTATGATACTACTGCTGTGTGTTATTCACGTTAATCTGATATTTCCACCCATCTACACCCAGCACAACCAAATGAAGGTGCCGATGCTTCCCAGAGACGGAGCACAAGCGAGCTCTTTGCCACAGACTAAAAGAGAGATAATACGCATAATACAAATAAAGCAAGGAGATTTTTCCATGCGTGGCCAATGTCAACCGCAATGTCAATCGCAATGAACACGAGGGCAAGACACACGCAAGCCAGCACACCAGACTGCTCATTTGTGTCACACGCAGAAAAAAAAACTGTTGTATATCACGTGTACGACATTACTTGTTCCGCCTGTACATGCGTGTTGTCTCCGTTTCTTTCCAATTGGTTCTTCCTACCTCCAACGACATACATGGATACGACACATGTATAGGCGATAACAGGGGTACGTGTATACGAGGTATATCAGGGGTACGAGGTACGATCGTACGATGTTTCATTGTTTCATTCGGTTCATATGCTAACCGTAACCGGTCGCCCCTGTGCCTGTGCTACCCGCTAATGGCTACCATGTTACCGCCGAATGCTACTTTATGCTGTTAATTGAGTTGGCTCTGGAGCTCGAATCTCACTTGGGTCGGACTCTTGAGTTTATCTGCGAAAACAAAATATCTAAGAAAAGGAATGAACTGCTGAGAGCGCCTTGCAGCGTGGGTAGGTGGAATTCAATGCGAGTCGACGAGGGACGATAGGGCCAACGTCTTGTCGCGCTAAAACCGACGCACGCATGTACCGTAGTGGGGGTTGGGGGAAGAATAGCCTGCTTATTAGTGGCCCTGGATCGGAGTTGCTTCTGGGGAGGGAGAAAGAGAACGAAAAAAATGCGAAGATAATGAATGGGATGAGCGCAAGAATATATAAAATAAGAATACGAAGAGTGGCCCTGGGTACAACGTAACGCCCCCGAAGAGAAAATGGAGAGAGAGAGCCTTGTGGCTGGTGGCCTGCGACACGCATGGGCTCGAGAACAAAAAAAAGTATACTACCAAACCATCCCCACTTCAATTAGACGCGGGTCGACGAGGGAAGAAAATGCTGCATTCTTGTCGCGATAAAAATGAAGGCTCGTATACTACCGTAGTGGGGATGGGGGAGGAGGGGCCGATATGTGACCCCGGACGATCTGAGTTACTACTGGGAGGGAGTGCGAGCGTAGTGCGAGGACAATGAATGGGACAAACAAACAAAAAACATCGGGCACCCATCCACGCATTCTGATCTTCTGATTCTAGCAGCGGCTGCTCTTTAGTTCTTAGTTGCAGGCGTGCCATAATGGGTGGAGAGAAAGGAAAAGGAGAAAGAAAACGAAATCCGCGGTTTTGTGTTTTTCGCAAAACGTCGGATGTTCCGTGTTTTTCGTCGAGTACGCACTTCTTTCGAACAAGTGCAAATACTAAAGAACACAGCATCTAGATAACTAGCTAACAATAAACTGAAGGAGCATACTCGTATCCAGTTCGAAGTATATAATTAGCTAACAACACAAACATGTAAAAAGTACATGTAATATAAACATGTGTAACTTAAAATGCATTTATTGTTGAAAATCTATCATGAGGTGGTCAAAACATGTACCTGGTACTCTGTATGCAACCAAACTAACCCAACGTAAACAGCGAAAAGTACCGCATGCGAGATATAATAACACACACACCCTTCGGTCAAGTTTCCAAACGAAGATGATTTTCTCCGCAACACGGGGAAAGTGAACACGTGCCAAACACCCCCGTGATCCAAACACAAGAAGATCTCCTTCGTGATAGCAGTCTGGTATGATAGCGCAGGGGAACGAGGATCGGAATCCCTGGCGCCAGCCACACTCCCAACCACAAAAGCCAAAATGAGAAATATATCGGAGAAGTGGGATCTTGGTACGAATCGAGAGAATTACATTGTTTTATAACTTCGGTGTTTAGTATGCCGCGGGGTCTGGGCTCTCGAAAAAGAAAGTAAGCTAAAGCTTTATTTTTCCCCATCCGCCGGAGGATAAAAAAAAAAAAAAAACTGCTGTATGGCGTTCGAAAAAACAATCGTGCTGCCCTGGTTGTTCGCAGCTTGCAAAGTCGAGTTTCAACGACCTGTTCGGTTTCACAGAAGCTGAAGTGTGTTTTCTTCTCATTTTTTTTTCACGCGGTAGGACGTAAAGACGTACGAACCACAGCGAGACCACACTGGTACATATTATACGAGTCTTTCATGCGAGCATGATAAGACGGACACCTTGAAAAAAACGAAACCGGTTTATGGTACGAGAGTAACTCATGTGCTGGCCTGGGCATTAACTGTTTGTGTAGACACGATCGTGTTATCAATAGAGAATTTTACAGGTTAAAGCTTTTGCCGGCGCTGGTTCCGTTCAACACTCGCATCCTCACCCCACCCGGGCCTGAGCCATCCCCACTGCCCGATCCAAAATTACCCGCCAGCACACCGACATACTCTGGTCACGCTCGGCTCTATGCACTAAATCGGTTTTCCACCAGTACGGATTCCTGGTGGATAGGGCTGAGGGGGGGGGCGTAGTCATTTGTTGCGTGCCTTAGTCCTGTGATCATTGAGCACGCACCCCTTTGCAGGCCGACTACCGTCCCTACTCTTAATAGAGACACCTCTAACGTTTGGGCTCATTTCGTTTCTTACATATATTGCTATTAAAAAAAACGCTTATCTTATCCCTTCCCTCGGGGGCGGGGGGGGGGCGGGTGATCTGGTCCCATCCGGACCTGAGCGACCAACACTGACCCTGGGCATAGACGTTTTTCATGGGCGCACCGACATACGCTGATCCCAAACGACATTACCCATGAATCGGGGTTTCCACCAGAATGGCTCCCTAGACGGGCGGGGGGGACCTGATCCCACCCGGACGTGAGCCATCCAAAAGAACCCTGGGTGTATATAACCTTCCACCGGCACACCAACACGCCCTGATCCCACGCGACTTTTTTGGCAAAATCGAGGTTTCGATCAGAACGGCTACGTGGTCACCAACACGCCCTTATCCTACGCGACTTTGTTGGCGAAATCGAGGTTTCGATCAGAACGGCTACGTGGTGTTGAGGTGGATTGCGGGGAGTACCGGGTGAATTGGGGTAGTGTGGGTGGGTGATGCGGGCTGGGCTGGGGGGATAGAAATAATGTGACGGCAACACGGAAATACACTACTAAAATGGAGCTATATACTGCTGTGGCACTGCTGCACCTGACATGTTTGTGTCCTACTTGTGGGTTTTTCCCGTTGACTTGTGTCTAGAACTTGTTGCGCCCCAACTCCTGTGCTGCTTTTTTTTTTTTTTTTTGGTTCGTTTTTTGGGGCGCTGCTATAACCTGGCTGGTGTGTAATATGTTACGTGGTTTGGTTGTTTGTGTGCTTTAATTTGGCGTGCACTATAATTCAAGAATAATTGGGTCATAGAATCATGCCTGTCATATAGACAGGTTGATGTTGCATACCTGGTACATATATTGTTGTTCTTGTTCTGACATTAACTCGTCGCCGTAATCCCGTCTTGGTCACAAGCTCCGACAACTCCGCGGGCGCCGAAAAAACAAAGGAGTATAAGTTGTTGAGTGTACACAGGGTTTATTGCAGTGCTACCACGCATCCGGCATACTCGTGCGCCCGCCTACCGGACACGTCGATGACGGTGATCAAGGGAGCTCTTCTGAGAAACTGTACAAGTCCGACACGATGTCGTACCGACGTCGTTCCCAACACGCTTGCTCGAAGCCGAACGCTATTCGCCGGACAGCTGATTCATCATCCTAGAGACGGACATGGCCTGCGGTGACAAACTTGGAGGTTATATCGTAGTCGTAGAGGTATAAATTGCAAAATACAACAAAGATATTTGGTTCTGCAACACCAAACGTACTGTATACGAAAGCGGAACATACACAAAGCCAGCAAACCAGATAATTTGCAGGGGTCGTAGATCCCGGTTTTGGCGGAGCTTGTTCAGGGTGGCCCTTTACGATGTCGTGGCGACATCATCCCTCCGCAGACATGGTCAAAGCCGGAGACGGTTCACGCGACCGCGTTTTGCTCGACGAGGTCCTCAACCCCCTAGACAAGCAGACGCATGTTTTCCCTCTAGCCTTTCCAGTCTAGCTGCGCCACGAGTTAGGTCGCCAGGAATGACGCTGGACCCTCCGCAAACAGCATGCTCTTGCGCCTATTTACCGGCCACATCGATCACGGTGACCCAGGGCACTACTGTGAGCGACTGGATAGCTCTGGCACGATATTGTTGCGACGTGTTCTCAACACACTCGATCGATTCCGAACCCGGTTCGCCCGAAAGCCATTCCTGGACGAGGTGCTTAAGCTCCCTTGGCAAAACAGGAATGTTTTCCATCTGGCGCATTCAGTCGTCCCGCCCGAGTGCGGCGTGAACTCATGTAAAATAACTCTGGACCCGCTGCGTACAGCATGCTCCTGTGCCTGCTTACAGGCGAGTTTGACGACGAAGAACAAGGACGCTTTCCGAGAAACTGCATGCCCGCGGTACGATGTCGCAGCGATATCGTTCCCAACACGCGCGGTCGAAGCCGGACGCTGTTCGGCCTTGAGCTTTTTTATCGACGAGGCCCTCAACTCCCTACACAAGAATCGCGTGCTTTCCCTCTAGCGCCATCCAATTGCCCCGCCCAAGTGCGCGGCGAACTCGCCAAGAATGACGCTGGAGTCTCTGCGTACCGCATGCACCTGCACCTGGCTATCGGTCACTGCACGACGGCGACGAACGGCGTTCGTTTGAGCACGGTAATAGGCTTTACTCAAACTTAAACGAGAGCGCTTGGCCGCCGTTATAGACATGGCCAGTTGGCAGGCCCAGGAGCATGCTGTACGCAGACTATGCTGTACGCAGAGACTCCAGCGTCGTTCTTGGTAAATTTGCGGCGCATTTAGGCTGGACAGCTGGATGCGCGAGGGGGACAATATGCGTCCTTTTGCCTAGGGGGTTGAGGGCCTCGCAGATAGAAAAAAGGCTTTCGGACGAACCGAAGTGTGTCTGGCGTAGACTCTGGAATTGACGTCTCGCTAGGACCTTGACGTCGGTAGGACTTTTGCCTGAACTGTTCAGTTGCTCGCCATAACATCCTTGTTCACCATGGTCAAAGGCGCTGGTAAGCTGGCGCAGGAGCATGCTGTACACGTAGGGTCGAACGTCGTCCTTGGTGACATATTCGGGCGGGGTAACTGGATTTGTGCTAGAGGAGACCGCGCTCTTTTCCCTCGGGAGTTGGGGACCTCATCGAGAAAAAAGCTCTCGGGCGGACCGTGTCTGGCTTTCACCAAGCATGTTGAGAGCGGCGTCGCTACGACGTTGTCCATGCAGTTACCCTGCGCAAGTTCCGCCGAAACCGGGATACACAACCCCTGCGAGTTGTCTGGTTTTTATTGGCTTTGTGTATGTTCCGCTTTCAAATGGTATTCAGTACGTTTGGTATTGCATAGCCAAATTTACTTGCTTTGTTTGCGGTGCTTACCTTTGTCTCGAATTATTTTTTTGTCATATACAGAGTGTTGTCTCTCTTGAGATGATGAATAAGCATCGGCGAAGCTGGGTGCTTTGGACTTGGGCGGGTGGAAATGCCAGTTTTTTGTGTTAGAAACACAAGCGCGCACGGCGAGCGCCGGCGGCAACGGGCAACAAAATCCTTTGCCGGGGTCAATCCATACTACCTTGTCTGGGGCATTGGCTGCACGCCCGGCCTCTGACGAGCCTCCCGCATGTTGTCCGTGCAAGAGCCGTCTCAGCCTCAGTGCGATGTGCGGGGTAAATGTAAGTGAAGCCTCATTCGATTGTTTCGAATATAGCCACCTCTTCGACCCTTCTCTACCCGTTTTGGGATGGTTTCATGGTTTTTCGATCGTTGTGTGGTCTGCATCTAGAACTGTTCAGGGTGGGCTAGTGTCATGGAGTGCCGTGCGTATCTAGCCATTATGTAGACCAGGTATACTGTAACTCGTTCCCGGATAACGTGCAGAACGTTATTCGTGTATAAGTCGTTGCAGACTTGAAATCATTCAAGTCGGCAAAATGGTCTCTAGGCTAAGAGTTGAGTTGGTAGGGGACCTTCAAGACGAGATCCTGAGCCAACTATCAGCACTCGGAATTCGGACGCGTCCCAGATGAAGGCTACGGTCTTTTTGTCGCTTTTGGGGCTCGCGCTACTGCTGTAGTGACGTGATGACCCTAATTTATTTACAAAAATGAAGGCTACGGTCTTTTTGTCGCTTTCGGGGCTCGCGCTACTGCTCTAGTGATGTGATTACCCTACAGTACTTTATTTACAACCTTGCCCCCCGGTGAGTTGTTTGCGATTTTCGGCTTCGCGGAATACACACTCATTTGTGTAATTAGTTGCTGCGTGTGGTTGCATCAACACTCAACCTTGCTACATTTGCTGCGTTTTTGGGGGCGCGTGCTATGGTTGGGGTTCTCATTGCAGCTTTTTTTTGGGGGGCCACATGCTACACGGTAGCGGTGCAACTTCTTTTCCCCCTGCTAGCTTCTTGGCTCCAGGAAACTGCTCCATACCCCACCCGAAAAACGATTTTGACCAAACTGAAATAGCGAGGAACAAGCCCCTGACCCAGACATACAAAACAAAAACATGTGCCGAAACGAGAATGAAATTCTGACGATATTATTAATAATATTAACAGGTCAAGAAGCCTCGTCATTCTGAGGAAGCGTTTTTTTTCGGCAAAAAAAGGTGTTGCCAGAGGTATATACATGTATTGCAGCACGAATCTCTGTGACTCGTGACTTGAGGAGCTCTAGGAGCTCTATTCCTCGCTGTAAAACTGACGTCGGGAGGAAACGAGCGCCCACCTCGCTGAAAAACTCATGCCGAGAGGAAATGAACGCACAGCACGATGGACAGCCAGTCCCATGACCGAAGATACATACATGTTGCCAAAACGCAGTCATACCCAAACGGTATTTGGGTAATCTCTAGATTGAGGAAAGTCCCGCGACTGAGTAAAAAAAAAAGCATCAAATTGGGTGCTATTCCTATCGGAAGGCATATGCCTCTGACCAAGGAAAAGAGAACACTCTCGTGAGTGTGAGTGTGGCTTGTGCTCGATTGACCGTAGCATGCACGCGTCCGAGCGAGGAACAGAAGCACTCGCGAGTGTGACATTATGCTCATCCCCTTCACAACTGGAAACCCGTTTTGAGGGACAAATTACTTCGATTTAGTAAAGGGAGGGGTTCGGGGGCTCTAAAGGGGTTATGCTCGGTTTTGAAAGTGGCGGCACCCGGCCCCTTCCGTGACCTTCCTCACACCCTTACTCCTTTGAGCTGTTTTCGCGGAAGCAACTTTTTTTTTCTTTTTTCTCACACTTCCACTTTTCAGCTTCTGGACAAGCCGTGGTCACAGGTGTCGTCCCTCCCCCCCCCCCCCCCCCCCCCCCGATTCTTGCCTTCAATTTTTATCGTGCATAGGGTTCAGCAATCCCACTTCTCGTCGATTTTTCATCGAGTGTTTCTAACTCACGCTCTCGCGCTTTCCGCAAGTCGATGTGTGCAGAAGAAAAAGTCCTAACGAATATATACGAGTATGCACTCGGCGGGGCTCGAACTCACGAAGCTGACCTATACCAGGCTCGAGGATAACCTGATACGCCACCGGGGCGACCGGTTTTTTGCAACTGCACAACCCCAACCTGCTCACGCTTCGCACGCTGACTCTCCACCGACCTGATTTCACCCGGACCTAATCTTACCGTTACCAAATCCACCAAAATCGAGGGTTTCCACCAGAGGGCTGCTACAAAATATCATCGAATACCCTAACCAGCATGTAATGGAGGTGTGTATGGTTTTATTTGCAGACCCCCAGCCCTGCGTTTAGGGCGCGCCCTCCCTGGTAGGAGTTCGTATTGTGCGTATGATACGTGCTTCGTTGTCGTAGAGCTGAAGCGACCAGAGGGTGTGTTGCTCTGGTTTGACTTGATGTTGTTGCCGGTTTTTTTGGGATTGCCTCGCTGAAATGACTGATCTAATCAAGTAAGAGACCACCAGCCAACAGCAGACATGCAGCGGCGCCCGGGTGATCCAGCACTCTGGTCTGAATGTATACACGAAGTTCTTACTGTACCAAGTATGTATGTATGATTGATCATGATTGATGTGTTTGAGATCCGCTCCAATAATGTGCGTGCGGCATGAGCGCTTCAACCTCGATCGCCACGATAAACAATCCAAGAAATAGTATATAGCCGAGAAACCAAGGAGACCACCGGTAGGGACAGGACTGCTCGCGCTGTCGCTGCCGCGTGAACTGGAGGGCACGCCCCAGCTATTGATAGTGCTGGTTTGCGAATGCAAATGAGATTTCAATTGACACACGACGTGTGTATGAAAATACGTGGAAGTGTTGTGAGCTCTTGAGGTTTATTTTTCCCCGTGTCCGGCGGAGGAATGGTCCGAATATCGAATACCCTTTTTTTTTTGGCAAGTTGATTATTTGTATACCTGGGCCGTGGAATCGTTCGTCGGGTAGAAGTTGTCTTAATTTCCCACATCGGTTTTCGGGTGAGGTATAGAGCTCCTCATCAGGTCAGGTTAACCCCTTTACAACTGGAAACCCGTTTCTGGGAACAAAATTACTTGGATTTTGTATAGGGAGGGGTTCGGGGGCTACGAAGGGGTTGAGAGTCTCAAAACAAGAAGGGCGTGTGTATGTCTTACGGTCGATGGTAATGCTGGCTGCACATTGGAATGGAAAAACACTGGAAACTAGTGTAAGTGGGGTGCACGTAGTATAGTTCGTAGGTTTTGGATGTTGGAAACACGTTTCACGCTTTCATCTCTGGATGTTGCGTTCTTTCATCATGTTTCTGGTTTTTGACACTCGCGCGACATTGTCAGATGGCCAATAATAACAATAATATTACTGTAATAATATATTCAACAACAACAACAACAACAACAACAACAACAACAACAACAACAACAACAACAACACAACAACAACAGAGTAGACCATAGTTTGTGTCCTTTTGTAATATAAAAATAAAATACACTCCAGCTGTGAGATCGAATATTTTGTCGAAACTCATCTTTGCAAGCTGTGTGTGATACTCCGATCGCGCGTATATAGGTCGGCGACTCCCCTTGCAACTACAGGCAGTGTAGCTATCAGGGTCAACAGGGTGATGCTAGTCAGTCTGTGCGCGGAAACTGTAAAACCCGTTTCTGAGGGGGACAAATCTGACAGCTGTGGAAGGAAATGCATCCGTTTATCAAGTGAATCCCGGAAGTCGCTTGTACATGATACCACGTATTATTCAATTGATATTGCGTGCATACACCCAATGGTATGTATGTTCCCGCCGCTGTCCGCTCGCTACTTGCGTAATAATACTTTCCTTGTATCATTCATTCTAGTCTACATGTACGTAGGTTACATTTTGAATGGATTACATACGTACACTGCATTAGTTTTTGTGTTTCCAACACCTTCCGATAAATAATGTCCACCTTAAACATGTCCCCCTCAGCCAAGTGCGAGAACAACTAACCCGGAAAGGAAATCGGAAAAGAAGGCAACACTACACTTGTTACGTTCTATGTGGTATTCTCTACCTTCTCTAATCAAAGTACAGTATGTAGGTCAATCTATCGGTTGCCCGCTATAGTACAAGTTTAAGCACTGGGCACAGATCGGAACAGCCAGCAGTGTGGCAGCACGCGACGTAGTACTAGTGTTGGTTGCCGCTCTTGCGCCGATTTCTACTTACTGGCGATGTCGATATTTTTTTTTTTGTCCGACCGGGGTACATACGGCACCATATATTGCGGGCACCCGTCCCCTCCCCCCCTCCCGCCCCCCTTTTGATCAAAACCAGGCCCCCATGTCCTTAATAACTCCGCCCTCCCCTCACCGGTTATTCGACTTACAGGATTCACTTGATAAACTGATGCATTTCCTTCCACAGCTGTCAGATTTTGTCCCCCTCAGAAACGGGTTTTATAGTTTCCGCGCACAGGCTGCCTAACATCACCCTGTTGACCCTGATAGCTACACTGAAGTTGCAAGGGGAGCCGCCGACCTATATCCTTAATGAGGACACACAACCCGTAATACGCACGATCGGAGTATCACACACAGCTTGCAAAGATGAGTTTCGACAAAATCTTCGATCTCACAGCCGGAGTGTATTTTAATTTTCATAATATTGCGGGCATACATCAGGCCGTGTAATGTCCAAGTCGCTTTCCGCTCACTGCTGTACTAATACTTGTCGTATGATACCATATCCTATATACGCACGTAGGTTGGTGAAATGATTTTTGTCAAGTATTTGGGATCGTATATATATGTGTGTGTGTATATGTGTGCTTGACATAGGTTACATCCGTCCAGGCCCCTTCATTTTACCTTGTTCCGAACCTCTATATTAGCGCCTCTCACGTGCACCTCACCTGCCGCAAGTACGAGGCCTCGCCCGCTACTACCATTTACGTGTATGCACATAACGCAAATCATCACGCCCCCTCGAACGTATTGCGCCTACCTGGTAGGTGATTTTGTCGATACCTGAGAGGGCAAACGCCTACTAGGGACACATCTGTCTGTGAAACGTTTGCATACATTCCTAGGGGCGTGGCGTGTATAAGCCATGCACCCCTCGATGCACCCCTCGAACCAACACAATGTGGTGCATGTACGACCTATCCCGCATGATTTTTTGGGGCGAGCTTAGGGCTTAGGGCTTAGACTTGGGCTTCTGGTCGGGCTGGGACCTCGTATATCGGTATACCTTTACAGCAGTAAGTAGTAGTAACGTATTAGGGAGGGGTGTTGTATAGTGGAAAAAATGAAAATACACTCCAGCTGTGAAATCGAAGATTTCGTCAAAACTCATCTTTGCAAGCTGTGTGTGTATAGGTCGGCGACTCCCCTTACAACTACAGCAGTGTAGGTATCAGGGTCAACAAGGTGATGTTATATACTTTTTCGGTCTGTGGTCTGTGGAACAATATCGACGTGATATTCAAACGCCACCACTTTGTTGTATCTAGCCGGTTGTATTCGTTTCAGGATGCCGATACGTGCGTAAGCGGGTGTGGTCCACAAAAATAACCGTGAGGAGTTAAGCGTCCCCTCTTTTACCACCATTAAAAAGTAGCGCTGTGTCTTTGCGTTTTTTCACTACCCTTATCTAACGCGATCCCGTCCCCGCCCACCCGTCCCCTGCCCTCGCCTCCCGCCTCCCCTCCTCTCTTCCCCCCCCACACCCCCATTTGCTCTCCCTTCTCCTCTCTCCCCTCCCCTGCCCCTCACCTCCTACGCCCTCCCCTCTCCTCTCGTGCCCCTCCCTGCCCGGGTCGGATTCTATTTTTCGTTCATCTGTCAATACTTGAAAACCAAACGTCAAATATTTGGCGCTTGAAACATGATACGCTGCTTCAGTCAAGAACGATCATCGTATCGGGACCGTACGCGTTTCTCGTTACCTCCGACTTGCCGAGTCTTACCATGGAGAACTTGAGGTTCAGCGTCAAGGATGGGGCGGACTTTTTCATCAACCTTTCTTCCGTGGAGTACCAGGGAACCGCTTCCTTTGTCGGCATGGAATCGCAGGTGCGAGTACACATCATGATTAGTCTACACGTCCAGCTTGACCCTGTCAGTGCTAGATTAGAGGCTATATGTATCTCTCAATTAATTTGTCCCCAAAAACGTGGGTGCATAATAGTGTTATATGCGTCGTTAATTTTCTCATGAGGACGGGGCAGCAGAGCTTTGTGTTAATTTTTCATCCATGGAATTGCAGGGGTACGCTTCCTTTGTCCGCATGGAGTGGCAGGTATGGAGGCGTGTTATGATATGGTTACACGTGTTTTTTTTTTTTTTTTTCAGAGTACTCGAATATGTAACGGGTGTATAAAACGTTTTATCTCGGTGATATAGTTGCGGAGGCTTGCTACGGTAGAATGGGCTTGAACGGCATGCGTACTCTGCTACTGTAAAACGTTGTCCGACGTTGAACCCAAGCTGGTGTCGCCCCCCAACCGGTTATCGCCCTGCCCTAAACCGGTTATCGACCGTTTGAGACTTGACCGCGAAAAATTGGCGATGAAAAATGACGATTCAGGCATCGGCCACCGCCGATCGGCGATGACAACATTTGACTATCCGAAAAGGGACAACAAGGCGAAAGACTCGTGCGTGACGGGTGCAGGCAGCATGATTCTAGTCGTGCTGCCGCCCACACGCTCATTCACGCTACTGACAGACACTTGAACGCATCGCAACATCGTCGTCGTTTTTATTGGTCTCTAAAGTGTACCAGGTACACGACGGGATGACACAGGCCTCGTAATTAAGAAGAAAGTTTAGCCAAAAAGCGGTATACCTCTCTGTCGTAGACGTGTGAAAATATCGCTATTTCGTCTCGTGTTTTCGGTCATACATACATATATACGTATACACGGGTCCTTGAAAGGGTCAACAAGTCTCACGCACGTGAGAACTTATCTTGCTTCCATCTCCTTAGCATCACCCCACCATAGTCCGTTTCCGTATACTTTTTTTTTCCCCCTCACACTTTTACTTTCCAGCTTCTGGACAAGCCGTGGTCACAGGTGTCGTCCCTTTCCCCCCCCCCCCCGGTTCTTGGCTTCAATTTTTATCGCGCCCAGGGTTCAGCAATCCCACTGCTCTCGTCGATTTTTCATCGAGTGTTGCTAATTCACGCTCTCGCGCTTTCCGCAAGTCGATGTGTCGCAGAAGAAAAAGTCCTAACGAATATACACGAGTATGCACTCGGCGGGGCTCCACGAAACTGACCTATACCAGGCTCGAGGATAACCTGATACGCCACCGGGGCGACCGGCATACATAGCCCTACGGCCAAGAGCCATTGTATGCGCTGGCGCCTGCCGGAAAGAACTGTGCAAGCGAATACTTGGCACGAGCACTCCGCAACACGCGCGCGATCGGAGCATGAGCACGAACGACGCCTGCTACTGTCAACAGAGGCAGTAGTTTTCGTGTGAAATGGTTTCAAAATGACGGAACCCGAAATCGTTGGAAATAGGTTTTTGCTTTTTTTTTTTTTATTGTCCGGCGGATGGGGTGGGAAAAATAAAGCTTTATTAATAGCTCACCACACTTCCACGTATTTTCATACGCGTCGTGTGTCGATTTTGCTCAGTTGCTTTCGCAGCCCAACGGTAGCTGGCGCACCCTTCGGGTCCCGTTGTAGTCGGAAATAAGTTTTTGCTTTTTTGCGTGATATTCTCGTTGAGAACGTACCTAGGCCATGGGATCTGTTCATCCGCTCTAGATAGCGTTTTTTTTTTGTTTTCTCCTGAACAGATTTTGGGAGCGAGGTACAGTATTGAGCTCCTAGATTAAGGACCTGTAACAAAAAAAAAGCGAGAAAAGATGAAAAAAAACGAGCTTCGACGACACCCTCGATCCCACAGGTGTGTGCGGTAATTGATCATATTTATGTAACAGTAAACATTCCCAAAAAAATCTGAAGACTGTATATAACCTTGACCCATAAAAACGCACGAAAAGTTGCTTGTGAGGGTGAGACATGAGGCTAGGCTGCAATCGAGGATTGGACGTCGACGCCGCGACAACCGTGTTCCGCAGGCACCTGCAGTGCGCATATTCTTGTGTTTTTCCTTCGACCGTATGGCCACATGATGCATTATCTCGCCTATATTTTAAAAATTAAAATACACTCCAGCTGTGAGGTCGAATATTTTGTCGAAACTCATCTTTGCAAGCTGTGTGTGATACTCCGATCGCGCGTAATACGGGTTGTGTGTCCTCATTAAGGATATAGGTCGGCGACTCCCCTTGCAACTTCAGTGTAGCTGCCAGGGTCAACAGGGTGATGTTAGGCAGTCTGTGCCTATATATGCTGTTTGTTATCTCACATCAACTCTTGTCAAAAATCTAGAGTCCGATATATGTTTCTTCCGTAGGCACCTGCGCTTGTATATTTAATGTTTTGCCCCCTTTTTTTATGCATCCCATTTGTTGTCCCCGCACTACTTTCGCGCTCCTTCCCAGTAGTAACTTTTTGCAGATCCGGGGTCACATAGCGGGCCCTCCTGTCCCCTCCCCACTTCGATCGTGCCTTCAATTTTGTCGCGAGGATAATTCAGCATGTTCTTCCCTCGTCGGCGCGGCGTCGAATTGTGGCCGTACGACCCTAATACATTTATCATCTCCCCAGTATAAGTTCCCGCAGGCACCTGCGCATACACCGCCGTCTTCGCCCTTCGACCCTATGGTATTTTGTCTCCCCTATATATAAGCTAAAGTTCCTCGTTTTTTTGCCCTACGACCCTACGTTCTAATATCTCCCCATTTCTTCTGTGATCTCCGGCCCCACTGCTGTTTCTAACCATTTACTCCTGTATGTGTTTTGTTAATATGTTTATATAAATGTTGCGACCTACTGCCGGTGTAGTGCTTTCCGTCGACGTGTTATCCGTTGAAACGTAGTTCGTGAAGAGCACATTGAAAAAGTTGGAGGTAACATTATGTGAAATATAACAGAAGTTCTTCCGTGACGCTAACCGACGACGTGTAACTTTACTGTCAGGAGGAAAGTGGTGTTTGTGGAGGCGTGGAAGGGGTTCTTCTGATTTAACAGACGAATTATTGTCGATCGTCTCGCGAGACGAAACAAAAACAAAAGGATAGCTAGACAGCAGCGACAGAAGAGCTGTCGCGCTTGCCGGGGACAGTCGCCTGGGGCACAGGGAAGCGGGAGCGCTTAGCACCGTAGGATTGAAAAGAGTCAGGTAGAGAGCCCATTAGAATTGATATAATTTCAGCATGGGGGACGCCAACTATGTATCATAATGGCACCCCAATTGGTACAACAGTAGTAGGCCGGTCGCCCCGGTGGCCTAGTGTGTATCCTCGAACACCGCCAAGGTTGGAGTCAGGGGTGTCACATATGGGTAGTATGGACATTCTTATTTTCCAAAGACATGAACTGCCTAGAATGCTCCACAGAGTGGGTACAGATGCAATTGATTAGACGCGAGCCGACGAGGGGAGAAAGGAATGAGGTCTTCTCGCTATTAAAAACGAAGCCGCGTACCGTAGTGGAGAGGGGGGAGGAGGTCCTGCTCAAGTGAACTCCTGTAACTCCTGTGTGTTGTCTGAGTCAAGTCTGGAGAAGGAGAAGAAGAAAGAAAAAACACGAACCTTATAGTTGGGTAGCCCGAATTAAGAGCACCCGGTGAAAAGCCGATTCAGGTGCTCTTAACTAAACATTTCATCTGTAGTGGGAAAATAATGGCCTTTAGTATTTCCGGATATGCCGATTTTACCGTTCCCCATACATACTCATTGTGGTAAGCTGAATATATAGTACACCGACGCGGGAAGTAGCAAACCGAGTTTTCCCGCATTGTATCGCTCCGCACGTAGAACACGATAGTTTTAGTGTACTCGAGGTGACGACTGCGAATCAACTTCAAGTAGATACTTTTTTTTTTCTTTTTTTTTTTCCTCGCACTCCTACTTTCCAGCTTTTGGACAAGTCGTGATTACAGGTGTCGTCCCTTCTCCCCCCGGGTTCTTGCCTTCAATTGTTATCGCGCATAGGGTCCAGCAATCCCACTGCTCGTCGATTTTTCCTCGAGTGTTGTACTATTAATAGTAGAATGCAGACTCCATACCGAATTATTCCAATACTACCCCTACTACCCGACCCCCCACGCCCCAAACCGCCACCACTATTGGCGGTATCACCCCTTCAACCCCCACCCACCCACCCACCACCATCCCACCCCCAACCACCACAACGCCACACAAACCAAACCCTGGAAACCCCAAGTAACACCCCACCATTACCACCATCCAACCCCCCCCAACCCCCACCCCACCGCCAACACCTCCACCCCAACCACCACCAAAACGCCATACCAACCACACCCTGGAACCCCCAGCACTACCACCACCCTTAACCCTCCCATACCCCACCCCACCGCCCACACCACCACCCCCACACCCCCAACCACAACGCCATACTAACCACACCCTGGAAACCTCAAAGTAACACCCCACCACCCTCACCGCCCCCAACCCCCACCCCACCGCCAACCCCACCCACCCCCACCTAAACACAACGCCATACCAAACACCCCCCCCTACCTTACCCTACCGCCACTACCCCCAACCCCCCCGCCCTACACGGCCACCACAGCGGTATCACGGTGGAACCTTCAAGGTAGACATCGGCGCGAGCGTAACCTTCGGCGTCCCCGTGAGCTTCAGCGGAAGCTCCGTGGTACCCGGCAAGCGGGGGGGCGCGATCTACAACAACGGCTATGTCACGTTCGAGTTTTCCGCCAAATTCCACGACAACCGTGTTTCCAGCGGGCCCGGATACTGGGGATGCGGCGGGGCTATTTACAACGGGGAGATGGGCCGGGCGGCGTTCCGGGACGTGACATGGTTTACCGATAACGTTGCCGGGGCCGGAAGCGGGGGAGGGGCTGTTTGTAATGAGGGTGTGGCGACGTTTGCGAGCCGGACATACTTTACCGGCAACGTGGCGGAAGGTGAGGAACGTCTCTTTTCTCTTTGCCGGGGGGGGGGCGGGGGGGCTAGGGGGGGGGCTGTATATAGTGAGGGCGTGGTGGCGACGTTTGCGAGCCGGACGTTCTTTGCTGGCAAGATGGCGGAAAATGAGGAACGGGGGGGTGTTACTGTGTTATGAAGAGTGATAGTTTTTTTATATTATGTTGTCGACACACGCCTCTTTCCCCTGTATTCGCGATGGAAGGATGACACATTGATGTGTAGTGGAGACACGCCTCTTAGTTCTATTGGGGGCTGGTGTTAATATATTAGTACATAGCGCACACGGTCCCTGATCTATATTCGGGAGGGGGAATTAAATATGTGAGCACATTGCTGTCACATGTCTCTTTCATCTATTCGGGCTGGGGGGGGCGATATCTCATTTGTGGACGTACAATCAACACACGCCTCTATCTGTATTCGGGGGGGGGGGGGGGGGGGGGGGGCGAGGGCGGCGGCGGGGGGGGAGATACTCATTTCAAGCATAGCCGTAGTCTGAATGCCATTGAATGTCCCATTCCTACAATGGTGCGACGAAGCACGTAGGGTTGGTTTTCACCGACCAGGCCGACATCGCGTGGGTGGCAATTGTACTTGTATGCACTGCTGTATACCCACGCTACTGTTAAATGATATATCTATATTTTGTGATTTTTTTTTGTGGTTTGTATGCAGTGTTTGCTTTTTTCAGGAAGAATTTTGTTATGTTAAATATTTTAATCGCCAGTGGCCCGGACTCGGAAAACGGCAAACAAAGAGAAAATGTTTCATGGCTAGGGCACTGCTGTTTGCTGTTGCTATAAATGCTGCTGTCTGCTGTTGGTGGCGATGGTGTCAACACATTGTTTACTAAAAACTCGTCGCCTAATTATTCCATCTGGTCACAAATCAATACGCATGAGATGTAGCGGAGGAAAAAACCAATCCGCGAGATAGCTGCAATATACCCAATACAGTATAAAAATAAAAATACACTCCAGCTGTGAGATCGAATATTTTGTCGAAACTCATCTTTGCAAGCTGTGTGTGATACTCCGATCGCGCGTATTACGGGTTGTGTGTCCTCATTAAGGATATAGGTCGGCGACTCCCCTTACAACTACAATGTAGCTATCAGGGTCAACAGGGTGATGTTAAGCAGTCTGTGCGCGGAAACTATAAAACCCGTTTCTGAGGGGAACAAAATCCGACAGCTGTGTAAGAAAATGCATCAGTTTATCAAGTGAATCCTGTCAGTCGAATAACCGGCGATGGGAGAGCGGAGATTTCAAGGACGTGGGGGCCTGATTTTGATCAAATAGAGTATATATATATTATAAAAATTAAAATACACTCCAGCTGTGAGATCGAAGATTTCGTCGAAACTCATCTTTGCAAGCTGTGTGTGATACTCCGATCGCGCGCATTACGAGTTGTGTGTCGTCATTAAGGATATAGGTCGGCGACTCCCCTTACAGCTACAGTGTAGCTATCAGGGTCAACAGGATGATTTTAGTCAGTCTGTGCGCGGAAACTATAAAACCCGTTTCTGAGGGGGACAAAATCTGACAGCTGTGAAGGGAAAGGGGGGGCCTGGTTGTGATCAAAAGCGAGCGGGTTTGGAGGGGGGCGGGGGGGGGGGGGGGGGGGGGGGAAGGGGCAATTTGTGCATGTAAGCTATAAATCCTTTCGAGGGGATAAATCTGACGGTTTTGGCACCAGTATATTATTGGGGGCGGGGGGGGGGGGGTGGGGGGGGGGGGCAGCTCGATATGTGCCTGGAAACTATACATTATTTCGAGGGGATAAATGTGACATTTTTGGAAATAATACATCAGTTTATCGTGTATATCTTGGGGTAAGTCGTACAATCAGTGAGTAAAGAGAGGGTGGAGTGTTCGAGGGGGTGGGGTTGGGATGGGTTGGGGGGGGAGGGTGGGGGGTGGGGGCGGGGGTGGGGGGTGGGGGAGAGGGGGGGGGGGGGGGGGGGGCTTTAGGTGAGGGGTTTGTTATACGTGTGGTGCTAGGTCTAGGCGAAGGTGCGGGTGATGGGGAAGAAGGGGGCGTTCGAGGCGGGAAGGGGGGGGGGGGAACACAGCGGCATGGATGGCTCTCGAAAGATAATGAGGTGATATCCTGTGCGTGAAGTGTTTATTAATGTGGCGGATTTCGATATTTGGTGGGGCGTTTGAGTAAGGGAGAGCAAGAGGGGGGGGGGGGGGGATGATTTTTTAGGAGGTTTAGGTCACAAATAATATTCAAATACACTTCGGCTGTGAGATCAAAGATATGTATCAGCTTGTCATACGCGTGGTGCTAGGTCTAGGCGATCGTGCAGGTGGTCGGGAAAGAGGGGGCGTTGGAGGGGGGGGGGGGGGGGGGGGGAACACAGCGGCATGGATGGCTCTCGAAAGATAATGAGGTGATATCCTGTGCGTGAAGTGTTTATTAATGTGGCGGATTATATGTAACGTATCTCCACGAACGAACAATAGACCGGTGGATTGGCAAGTAGTCTGGTGTGCTGGCTTGCACATGTTTAACCCTCGCGATTCAGTGCGGTTGACATTGAAATGCATGGCCAGACCACCTTCCTTGCTGTATTTGCAATGCGTACCTATGTCTTGTAGCTCGCGATCACATCATCAGAGCTCGTAGTCTCTCTCTATTAATAGGAGGCATCGGCCGGGCACTGGCTGTGCTGAATGTTTAGACCAATACTAATAGATGGGTGGAAGAGTCATCCCAAGGTTGTTGGGGTTGCATTTTTTGCGCCAAAAAGAACTTTTCGCGCCAAAAGTCCATGGCCAATTTAGCTCTTCATGTGAGGAACTACCGGTTAGCGAAGCCATTTCACCAGTACATATTGTTATAGGACTAAGGCATATACTCCGAGTATAAGCTTGGTCGGATTGTGCAAACGAATGCCTTCGAAGTCATATTTCGGGTGGGTGAGATGTTGAGTTCCTCACGTGAGGAGCTCAGAAATTTCTTAGAATATGCTGCACCCCTACCCTACGGCGGGATGGCTCGGAAATGTTTTCTTTTTTTGCTGAAAACACACACACTCACAATGAGCTGGTGCTTCGTCCTTATTAGTTTCGTTTTATCTGTTTGCACCAGTCAGTCGCTGTTTGCACCAGTCAGTCGCGATGAGGAGGTTCCAAAGTCTAACGGACTGTCGCGTTATTTATCTGCTAGAACCTTAATATGCCGCTGCTTATTTAAAATCTATGGTCTGTTGTTAGGTATCTTAGCGGTTGCTAATATAGTGACATTCAAAGTATTCTGCACACTACTTTGAGCCTATTGTTGCCATGTGTTCTAAGAGTGATTGCTGTTATTTTGTCTGTACCGTATTTGTACGCAGTACCGCTCTACCTGGCAGTCTGTATTAACCAGTATGATAGAGTCAGCTCTATATGGCAGTGGTTGTGACGGTTCTGTCTGAAGTCCCTATTTACTGATATACAGCTATACACTGCATAGTATATGATACAGTCTATAGTCAGGTTTTTGAGTGAATGCTACTATGATACGGATTCTAATTGCTGTAGTTTTAGAGTCCATATGCACCTGTGCGCAAAACGATCGCCGAGTTTGGCCTCCTCTTTTTCGCACTTGGTGGGATAATGGTCAGGTCAAATGAAACGATCGCCGATTTTTGGCCTCCTCTTTTTCGCACGTGGTGGGATAATGGTTGGGTCAAATGAGACGATCGCCGATTTTTGGCCTCCTCTTTTTCGCACGTGGTAGGATAATGGGTGTAGGTCAAATAAACACGTGCTTTCCGTAAATCTGCAACACCTGGTAGGAACCGGCATCTATTGCGCCGCACACCAGTATTGTCAGGGATGACATGCACCGCACAGGTCGGCAGTCGACAATCATGTTTCTAGGAGACGGTCAGTCAAGGGAAAAGGTCCAGCGGTCGAGGGTGTGACACCGATCATTCCACACTAGACGCTAGTAGTGTGGAGTCAGTCAAGGTGAATTATTGGAAATTGTCGTCCGTCGGTCAAGGTGTCAAGGTGCCGTCTCCTGGCAAATTCGCCGGTCGGCAGGCCATGAAATGGTGCGGGGCTTGAAGTATGCTGTATGTAATGACCGTAGTTGACTAAGAGACGACATGCCTGGTACATAAATTTCATACAAATTCAAGAGTTTCATTATTTTGCGCCGTCGAAGCAGCGACAGAACTCCCGTTCGCCGACGAAAAAAAAAGCGTTTCCTATTGCTGTAGTCACCCGCCCCCTGATCGACACTCATAACCCTAAGATACGAAACCCCAAACTTGATTAATTCATAACTGGTACCAGGATACTCATTCAAGACATTCTTATGCGACGTCGAAGCAGACGATATGGGAAACAATCGATAATCGGTGCAGCAGGCGGGTTATGTGGCGTAGCGTACATCACGTTGCAAAATATTAACGTCTTGTTTGACCTCCGAGAGATGGCCATCGGGTACTACGTTTCTTCGCTCTCACAGCCTGCCTTTCCGTCTCTTTGTCTCATGCACTGCTGCGCTACTTCTGCTGCTCTACTACTACTACTACTACTACGACTACGACTACCACCATTACTAATCCTACTCCCATCGTTTGTGACGCGCTGGTGGCGTTCCACAGAGAGTGGGCAACAGGGAGGGGGGGAGGGGGGTGCTGTTTACACCGCCCTCGGCGCTGTCACCACGTTCCGACGGAAAGCCAACTTCCGGAAAAACCGGTGCGGTAGCACGGGGGGGGCGGTGCACAGCGTGGGGATCACGACGCTGCAAGGGAGCGGCATCTTCTACGGCAACACAGCCTCGGTGAGCCACGAAACCGTCTGGCAGGGCTGTGAGCTCACTGGCCATGCTAGTAATAAGTCGCCCACTAGTTGCTGCCGCTCTGTACGTCAATATAAGCAACATTTGTACTTTAATACGGAAATAATAAGTTTCTTATATTTCCGGACATATCTTGGTAATCCGTAGTCGACCAGGTAGTTCAGTTGCAGTGCATGGGGTGTGCGCGATTTTCCAACACCTCTTAGGTCCCCATTATAGATATATTGGAAAGAGTTAACCTCTTGACCCGATCAAGAATCCCATGGCCTAGACACAGAAAGAGCAATGTTGTACCTGGTACGTCATCATTGAGGAGTCCATGGACAACAGCCTTTACTTCAACTTCAACTTCAACTTGAAGTCCAGCATTACCTCGTCCACCATGTACGACCACTGACTGATATCCCTCGCCGTTGCTGTTGGTTTGGCTGTGCAGGGATTGAACGCGGGACAGGGGGGGCACGTGTTCTCATCCGGGGTATTCGAAGTCAAGGGGGACGCTACTTTCCGATCGGGACGGGCGGCACAAGATGTGAGCGAGCCAAGTTCATAAGAGCCAATCACATGAGCGATCACGCGAACTCGACCCGCTATTTTGCGGTCACGCCAACTTAACCCGTTTTTTTTTTGGGGGGGGGGGCGGGGGGGAGGATGGGATGGGATGGGAGCGTTTTTTTTTGGGGGGGGGCGAGGGATGGGATGGGAGCGGGGGAGGCAAGAGAGGGAATCGTGCTGAGATGAACCCGGGAGTTATCTGAGGGCGTGGCGAAGAAAGGATGTGGGGGTTAGACACAAGACCGGTGTCAAGACCATGAAAAAAAAATGAAAACCTCCCTGCCGCTGACCCATGGTAGCGCTGAATATATTTTCACGGAACGTCTTCAAGTGGTGGAATCTTTCACGGGTATCTTCTACCCAAAATGGTGACCACGCGTGCACACGTTTCACATCATGGGTACCGCCCCTTCCCCTCCCCACCTCCAACCACTATTTTATCTATGTTGCCGCATGTTTTTCAATAATCAGGGAGGGGCGCTGTTCGTGAGCACTACAGGCGATGCTTCCTTCGATGGAAATCTGGAGTTCATCGACAACAAAGCGGTGCGTAAAACGACCAACCCCTGCGATAAATGCTCTGTGTTTTTTTCGTTGTGTATGATTTCATGGGAACGGGCAAAACGCCACCTGGAACGAACGCGACGGCGAGTGCTACACCATATATGTTAACACGTTCGTTGTTGGTTTCCTTCGTTTCTTTTTCTACTCTCTCTTCATGGTTACGGTGTTTGTGAACTAGCTAGCAACTTTGGTTGGCCAGGATTCGGCTGGGAAAACATACAATACTATGTAGGATTGAAACCGTCGAACTTCGCCATCCGAGGCCAGTCCGATCGGCGAAAAAAAATGTTTAGTTTCAATAAGTTTTTCTAGCATTCTTATATTCCTACCCGTTTTTTTTTTTTGGTGGGTTGGTTGACCTGGGCTTACGATGTTGTGCGGTTTTTATGCTGCATTTACTTTCCAACCGTCTAGGTATAGAGCACCTCTGGAGTAGGGAACCTCTTGAGAGAAAAAAATGGCGATTCCTCCTCCGTAGAGTGGCACGATAGAGGGAGGTGTTAAGGTATACCTTCTTTTGGCGAAAACGTTTTCTGAATGACGGATCTCCGTAACCCAAAATCGCCGGAAATTGCTCAGAATTTTTGTTTTTGCGCGATTCTCGTCGTGTACCTAGGCCAATGGGACTTTTCACCCGGTAAGGTAGCAGTTTTGATTTTGCTCCAAAGAAGTTTTTGGGAGAGGTCTTGACCTCTCAGTTCGAGGAAACCTCAGAAAAACGTGGTGCATCTCCATCGTAGCACGCGTTGCACTCGAGTGTGTCCAAGCACCCTCATCCCTCAACCAAGTAAGGTGCACGGCTCCACCGAATCTGCTGCGACTGCCGTCCGTCTGCTTATGTTCAGGTCTTAGTCCCCCCCCCCGCTTCCCTCGTCTTCTGTTCTCACTGGACTAAAAAAACTTGTTGGATGCAGGCGCGGCAATGCCACGACGTGTATGATGCGAGCAGCGCCGCCGTCTGCCTCTCCGTGGAGTGAGCCATCGCTCCGGGATTAGTCCCGATGCTCCGGGCGACTGCCCCCGTTTGCTGTCGCAGCTGTCATAGAGGACGATTAGGTTAGGCTACCATCGTTCACCCGTTACCCCAAGATTTATTTATGTCGCTCACTATTCGGAGGTGTTCCCAATGCCGGTGTTCCCCCAAGGGCCCAGGGTGCCGTTGAAATGCGGGTGTATCCGAATGGGGGGGGGGGGGGAGGGGGGGTTAGCAAATGAGGCGTTCGCCAAGCGCAGTGCTCCGCAAAAAGGACTCGTGCCCATGTGGGGTATTTCTGAAATGGGGCGCTCTGCACATGACAGTGTGCCTGAAACGGTGTGGGGGAAAAGGTGACGGTGTGTCTGAAACGGTGTGTTGGGAGAAAGGTGTGCATGTGTGTCATATATGGTGCGTACGGACGATGATGTAGGTACACGGGATGAGGGGTGGCGGGGTCGGGGAGGGGGGGGGGGGAAGGATGGGGGGGGGGGGGGGGGGGCAACGTGGCACGGGCCGGAGAACATGTTTTCTCTTCTTTTATGGTTTGGGCGTGTGTAGGGTGGGTGGGCGAGGCGTCATCCATCTGTCCAGACCGTGCCGTAATCAAGGAGAAACACGGCATTTTATTGTCGAGATTTGATTAGGACTTTGCCTACACTGGTTGGGCTACACGGCGACAAGGAGAGATTGCATGCCGTACGCTAGCGTGTACTACTAGTCGTAGCCTTGGGCAGCAAGAGGAAGCGTGTATGTGCAGAGCAGCCCCCTCTCTAATGTGTTTTGTCCTGGGATCAAAATCCCGCTTCGGGCATGGCATGACTTGAGCTTACACGCGCGAGCGCAGTTTTTTTTTTGTTGGGGGTGTGTTCGAGTGTTGTCTTCTTCTGTCACCTAAATATGAACTGTGTAGCAATAGGACTTTTTAGCGCGTGCTTTCTTGAGATGTTTTCAGGATTTTTCCGCGATGTCACAGCAACGCGAGGCGTTGCTTCTTGGTGCAGTTTGTAGCAGGGATCGTGTCGTTTCGCTGTCTGATCAGGAGGAGGCGAATCCCATTCTCGTTTTTTTGTTGTTGCCGTCTAATTTCCCAACTTTTTTTTTTCTTACAGTTTTTCTCCCCAGAGTTACCGTCGCGAGCTCGTGGTGAAAAAGGAAATTCCGATAAAGGGAAATTTAATTTGGAAACTTGGAGTTTTTGAAGAAAAAAAACGGGGCGCTTTAGCGTACTGCAATTTCTTTGGCATCAATATTTGTCGGTGTTCAATGGTGAGATTAGTCCCGTGATACCGGTGGATGCGCGGACGTAAACTGATCGAGTGGCACACCGCTCTATAAAAATTCCAACAGTATGCGTGGCAGTGCGGTCGAGCGTTGCTGCCCGCATTTTTGGTGGCCTCTTGTGTGTGCCGTGAAACTCTGAAGAAACGACACTAATGAAGCAGACACCCCAATTTGAGTTTTTGAGTTATTTTTTTGTTTCTTAGCGGGGCAGTGGAAAATGAATTGGTCTACCCGTGCCTTAGGACGAAAGGATGGACGGATTCATAGTAGTTCATGAGAGTACTTGGCAATAGGCTACTGTCATCGGTAGGCAAGCTACTGTCCGCAGTAGGTGGCAGTACAAGATTTCTATATTCTGGTTGCCGGCAATGTGACAGCCTGAGGCCAGCGCCCCCTCCCTCCTCCCCTCCTCCGTATGGCCACAAGCAAAAAGTAAAAGCTACGAGAGGTAGTGAGTAGGGTGCAAGGTGTAATGTTGGGAGAGCGCGGGGGGAGAGGGATACGCGCGCGCTGCTCGTTGTTGTTGCAGCTCTACCTCACCACGCAAAATTATTTGGGTGGAGAGGGGAGGGACATCTACATCCGCAGCGGTAGCTTGGAGGTAGACAGTGGCTGGTCTTGCCTACGTAGATGGTATGTTTTTCGTTTTCCGTGGAGGTTTTGTTTTTTCGTGTCTTCATTTTGTTTAATTTCTTCTGACACGTTTTTGCAGTACAGGTAACTATTATTGATGGCCTTCTACGTGCGTTTTGGTGACGATACGATGGCGTTTTTGTGACGAAATGGGTGTGTTTCCGAGCAATTCCCCACGGACAACCGTCTGCTGGGCTTCGTCGTCCTTTTCTAGGATTGGTCGGCTGCTGGCAGTTGAGATCCTCAACATCTTCTAAAGAGCTGCTTACGCCCACTTTTTTTAGAACACGCCTACTTGATTTTGTTCTAGGAAAAAGCTAACGGTAGAACAGTTGTTATAACTACTTGGAGCTAGCGTAGGAAACTTCTAGTGGTAGAACAGGTGACAAAACTACTTGAATTTTGTGTAGGAAAATTCTGGGCTCAGTCTTCCTTTTAGAAGGGTGGTCCACTGTTGGCCGGTAGGATCTTCGTTAGCCTTTGGGGCTGCATGCACTTTCACCCACGGTAATGTAGAACATAATACTTGAATTTAGTGCAGGAAAACTCTGGCGGTGGAGAGCAAGGGTTAAAATACTTGAATTAATGTAGGAAAATTCTATCGGAGGAGCAAGGGTTACAAAGGCTTGAAGGTTATTGTAGGGAAATTCTGGCGCTAGGACACAGGTTGGGCGCATCGATGTGAGTTTGAGCCGACAAAAACGCTCTTGACAACAATGTTTTTTTTGTGTTGAGTGTAGTCGGTGTCACCGTAGTAGGATAGTGTAGAGGTCTGTCTGAACCTGGTGGGTCGAATTCGGGCTAGCTTTTACGGGAGCGTTTCGGACCAAACGTTGGTGTACCGTTGGCAGGTGGCAGCACAAGCTTTTGCTCTGGTGGCAGTTAGACAGTCTTGCTGGCGGCTGGGAAGTGCAGAGCATGTTTTTCCCCTTATAGTTCGAAAGACGTTTTCTCGCGCGGGTTTTTGGAGAGCGCAAAAATTGGTTTCCGTATATACTGGTGTTTGGAACGTGCTTTGGAACGTTCTTTGGAAAGTGCAAAAAGTGTTTGCCCTTGCTGGTGGGTGGAAAGTGCGAAATATGATGGTATTCATTGCTGGTCCTTGAAAAAGTGCTCTTTGGCAGGTAGATAAAGTGTTTTTCCTGCTATTTTCGGAAAGAACCAGTAGAAAAGGTTTCCGAGGGGGCAAAAAAGTGCGAACTATTGCCAAGAGTAAAAGAGTAACATTTTGTGTTTCTTGCTTGAGGCAACGGTGAGCGTGCGCCGTTTATATGAACCTTCAGCGCGAGATGTACGGTGCGCGAGCCTGAGTTTCGCGAAGAAATCGTGCCGGGTTGGGATGTTGGAATAGATATATCAGGTGTACTATTATGACTGTTGGATGGTTTCATCCTCCATCGTTTTTTCGTGTTTTTTCTTATTCTGTGTCCCGGCCTGTATTTCCCGTAGTATTATCTCCCTCCTCTCCCTCTATATACGCCTTCCTTGATCTGGGTGTTCCGGTGTTTGTCGCTGGTAATTTAAAATGTCACTTTTTGGTCGAGGGGGGGGTGGGGGGCGACAGTGACGATCGATTTGGTTTTAGTTTGGGTTTGTACTCCCAAAAGGCGTTTTTCGACGCGAGTACTACTTGGTTTTTATGGTTTACTTCGGGCAGTGTTACGATTACACCGTTAACATCTCGACAAAAAAAGAGTCAGAGCGCTGACTGTTTTAGCTTGCAGTTGTAACGCTGTACACGTCGCATCTACCAGGCAAGGGGTGGGTGAGGCTAATGGAATACATTATTCGCAGAGTTCCTTGCAAAGGCGTTTTATGCCAGGGCGCGAGGCGGGAGATGGATGGGTGTTTTGAATGCCGGAGGACGTGATCTTGGTTTGTGTATTATCTTGAAAAGTACACGCGGTTTTTCGTATGTGCATGGGTGTACGCTAGTTGATGCGCGATTTTGGTTTTGTGCCCACCAAACAGTACGCACAGTTCTTGGTATGCGTGGAGTGTACGCGCATCCGCGTGGGTTTCATAGGAGTCTTGGAGGCGCTGCACTGGACGGGGGCGGGAAGTGAAATAAGAGAGTATCTGTTACGTATTTTTTGTGGGTAGGTGTGGGATCGGGGTGAGCGGAGGTGGAAAAAATGGCGTTCGTGTGTGCCATGGCTATAAACTGCGGTCTAGAAACTTATTTCCCGCCCATATAGTGTTCCGACTGATTCTACGATAGCCCCCCCCAAAAATCGGCGATTTCTTTAACGAGAACGCGCTTCATGGCTACTGGACACGAAGAACGATGCTATGAAAGAAATATCTCCACTTATTTTTGTGTTTGCAAAGGAAGGACTACTAGTAGTATCGAACCATGACGCCGGGGTGGCAAGGGTCAGCATCGTATTTCAGGAGTTACGGCCGGGAGATGGGTTCAAAACCGGCGATTTTGTTCAAGAAGAGTTGGGGGGGGGCTACCATAAAAAAAAAATCCGACGTATACAGGTACACCAAATTTCTTGAAAATTGCTTGTCTCTCTCGACGTTCATCACACTGTTGTGTTGGCGCCTATCTCTTGGAGAATAACGTTTCGCGGTGACTGGCCATGTATGCCTCGCTGTGATTGGTCAATTTTGCCTCGCTGTGATTGGCCACTTACCACGTATGCCCCCAGCTGGGATTGGTCATTGTGACTTGATCGGTCATGTTTTCTTTACTGTGATCATTTATAAATGCCTCGACATGATTCGTCAACGTTGCCTCGCAGCGATTGATTGGTTGGTCACATGTACATGTTCTGCTGCTATTGGTCACATATTAATGCCTCGCGGTGATTGGCCGCCCCTGCCTCGCTGTGATTTGTCGCCTATGCCTCGGTGCAATTGGTCAACCTACATGCCTTGCGGCGATTGGCCACATGCTTGATTACGTCTCGCTGTGGTTGATCGCTTAGACGTCGCTGCACATGATTGGTCGCGTCGGACCCGCCTCGCCATGAGTGGTCGGTTTTGGACGCTTGCTACGACAGAAGTATTAAGAGTATTAAGGTGTACCACTTTTCGGCTGAAACGTTTCTGAATGGCGGGCGGCCCCCCTTAAAACGAGCCCTAAATTCGCTGTCCCTATACTAAATCCAAGAAATTTTGTAAAAAAGAAGGGTTTCCAGTTGTGAAGGCGTTAAGCCAACATCGTTAGAAACCGAACACCGTTAAAATTTCACTTTTTTGTTTTTGTTTTCTGTCGAGCGTTCTTACGTAGACAAGTGTACCCCAGGGGATTGTTCTTCGGGGGGCAGGCACGTTTAATTTTCTCGAAAAAAAATATATATATATATGTGTGTGAGGTTTACATCATAGTTTATATTATACTTAGAGCTCCTTAAGCGAGCAGCTTAAGAAAAAGCAGGGTGCCTCCCTCTCTACCACACTAATAGTAGCAGGTGCCTGACGCGTTTGAGCACTACACGGTGTAATCGGACTAATACCCCCACTAATTCCTTGACAATAAACAGACGTAGCACCTTTTCATTTTTTTTTCCCCTTCTGAATTTCGGGAACCTCCTTGACCCATTATCGCTGGAAAAATGTCTGTCGTAGTGTGTTATATTTGTTCGCGTTTTTGTTTCTGTTATATATACCTTAAGACTCTTGCGCATCGTTTTTACTCAAAATAGTTTTCTTCGGGTTGATTAGGTGAGCTTCAGGAAAAAGTGGTGTCGTCTCAATGTCTCGCTATTGCATTAAGATTGGACACTCATGCCTCGCTATTGTATCATGATCGGTCAGATATGCCTCGCTGTGGTTGTCTACTCGACGCTGACACATCGCAGAGGTGTTGGGGGCAGCCCCTCCGTTCAGGAAACCCACGCTAGGTTAAAAAAACACAATGGTACCGGAACCTGGATGCTCTTGTTTCTCTCATTAACTCCCAGAACAATCAAGTCCGTGGCCACAGGAGGCTCCAGACACTCTGGAGTGGAAGAATACCCCAGGCGAAAGAAGCTGGTGCTATTTACGGAAGGACCATAGCATTACGGGAAAACGTACAGCAGTGAGATGAGGACCAAATATGGCCAAAAAAAAGAAAGGTTTTCCACGGGTCATGACCCGGCCCGCGGATCGGGTCATGAGATTTTCTAGAGCTTGCGGATCGAGTCCCGAGTCGGGTCAGGTGTCGTTCGGTCTCTCACGGATTGAGTCGGGTCGAGTCGGGTCAGGAGGCTTTCCAAATATCACGGGTTGAGCCGGGTTACCCCGGCCCGAGATCCGACCCGCAAGAAGGGAGCTGACCCGCGAAAAGTTTAAGAAAAAGCGGGAAAATTACCCCAGGTAGGTGTTATGTATACCGCGGGCCCTGATCATTAATATAACAACTGTAATACAAGAAATGCTAAGACTCGTACGGGACGAGTGCAGGCAGCATGATCCTACTCGGATTGCTGCGCCCTCCCTCACGCTACTACTCGTAAACGCTACCTGGTAGAAAATATCGCAAATATTTGTGTTTTTGGTCGCTTATTTTTTAATTGAGATACGACCAACTCCCCAAAAGGATCAAAGGAAGCATCTTGGTGGGGAAACCCGGCGTGGTCATCCGGGGTCGCCAAAGCCTCACTCCCCCGGTACCTGTTTTCGGAACTTCCCGTGCACCCACACCCTTCTCCGCGCCACCCCCTGCCCCCTGTTGGCGTACTGCCTCCGTACAAAGAACAACTCCTCCTCGATCAGATTGGCCCCTCCGCCGCCATCATCACCGCCGTTGAACGGGGTCTTGCTCTCGCTCTCGTTGTCGTTGTCGTTCTGCCCCCGTCCCCCTCCCCCTAATAAGCCCCCGCAAAAAAGTCGACGCAAGTCTTCGAGGGAGAAGAAGTAGCTTGTGGTTCCGTCCTGTGCTTGCGTCGTTTTGACAGGATGAAGAATGTGAACATAATGGGACAAAAAAGCGCGCGCGGCCGGGGGGGGGGGGGGGGATTGAGAAAGGAACGAACGGGGGGGGGAGGAGTGAGAAAAGGACGAACTGGGGGGGGGGGGGGGGGGGGGCAACCGCCGTGAGGTGTTCGATGAGTCGCATGAAGGGTGGGCTGCATCCTACTAAGGACAGCTTGTAGGGCGGACTTTGGCACCTTGTGCGTACATTAGGCGGGAAGGGGGGAGGTTAATCATGCAGGTACACTCTTTATAGAACAAAAAGCCTCGCTAAATATCACTAAAAAACACCAAATATGTTATGGAGAGGAGTACTATGTAGTGCTGTAGACCCAAGGCGAAAAATATTGCACGGTGTGTCAAAACCGTCCGACAAGTTTACGGTTAAAGTTGCCGCTAATATATTACAAATAAACAAGTCAACCCCTGCTATTGCCGGTACGATGCGGTCTCACGACGAAAAGCCTGACAAGGCAAAACAAACACATGCTATAGACTGTAGACTCAAAGGTGGAGAAAACTGAAATTCTGCTGATGACTGCATACCCACGGAAAAATAAACTGCGCACGAAGACCTACACAAAGCGAAAAAACTCTGCAGACCCAAGGCCAAAACGCAGCCTCGCACTCTATATCAAAACTATCCGACAAGGTCCAAAAATAACACACTAAACACGCGTTTATACTTCTCGCCTGTCTGACGTAGAGATTTTCGCCCAGTTGCCGTCCCTTCGCAAACCGAAGCTGGGCTTCGTCGTGCCTGAAAAAACGCCCACCGAGAGGGGAAAACCCTAAATATTTCAAAACAAGCAGGCTTATCCTATACGGAGTATTCAGTATGGGGTTAGGAATACAAATAAACAATTTTGGCGTATCTGGATGTTGGCATAATTCGCGTTGTTAAGGAAATAACAGCAAAAAGGCCTACACGATTTATTCCTTATTTTAAACCTGGTATACAAATAAATAATTTTATTGGGCATAATTGGATGTTGGCATATTTGGTGTTGGTACGAGCAAAAATAGCAGCATATTTGTTTTGTTCCGAGCGTAACGAACATAATTGGGGGAAAGCATGGTAATGTAGAATGTAATCTACTGCTGGGCCTATTGATGTATCTTATTCCCAGACCTACTGGAACCTGCTGCTGGACCTACTAAAACGTACTGCCATATTCCAGGGTATACAGTAGTACCTGCCGTAGTCCCGAAAGAGAAGCTTCCCTCCAGGTCTCAGCGCCCGCTCCGCGAGCCGGGCCACCCTCATCATATCCTTTGGTGCCACGGCTGACAAGCTGAACTGTAGCAGGACCAAGTCTACTCCTCCACCCTCCAGCAGGCTCGGGGGGAGGTCGTCAACTGTAGCATCCAACACTGACGCCTCGCAGCGCCCACAGCTTCACCACGAGATACAAAGAGACGGAAACATTGAGACGCGGGGTAAGCAAAGGGTGCCATGTCAAGAGTTGGCTAGGGGAAGGAAGGGGGGAGGAGGGGAGGGGAGGGGAGGGGAGGGGAGGGCCACAACAACAACAACAACAACAACAACAACAGCCCACATCTCTACACCCCCACCTGTACATGGGATGCCGCATAAGAACCTCAATCCCTTTGGCCGACAAATCCACCGCGAAGACGTAAAGTCTTTTGTTGTCTTCCAGAAGAGGAAATACGGCATTACCCACGCCGCAGCCAAGCTCCAGCAGCGTTACCCTTCCGCCCGGCAGTCCGAGCTGGTCAGCCTTATCGCCCGCCCCGTCTTCACACCTGCCACACAAAATCGGTGGGGGGAAGATATAAGCGGGGGTTCAGATTGCACAATGTCTCCCTCGAAACAATGGAATATGAAGTTTACAAACGTTTTCAGACGCATGCAATGATAGAGGTAGCACATTTCGTGTTAATTATTTTTTTCTGACTGACAGGGCTCCTTCACCCAACCTGGTCGGAAATTGCTCATAAGTTTCTTTGCGTGATTATCGTCCTATACCTAGGCCATGATATTTTTCATCCGCGATAAAACAGGTTTATTTTAGGCCAAATCAGTTTTTGGGAAAGGGCTTAAGTTTCCAAATTGAGGAACCTCTGCCGTGGCACGCACGTTGATGAATATACTCACAACTCCACTAAAGTTAACTTCGCCACTCCTCCCCATAACGAGTATTGTCCAATTGTCCCCCTCGAGGGTGGAGCTTAATGAATTCGCTCTAATATCAGTACTTTTTTTTTCTTGTGGCATTTCGTTTCATGTGGGATTGCACAAACATTACGCGGGCGCAATGGGAAAAAAGTCACAAAAAAATTATAATAAAATACAACTCCGGCCTTCTGAAAAAAAAAAAAAAAACGCCGACAACCATTGTTTCCTGTGTAGTGATGGGTATCGAATGATAATCGAAGATTATACCGTAGAGGTCCCTCTATAGGGCCGGTTGCCCACAACAGAGCCTGTGAAATCGCTTGGCACAAATGGAAAAAACAAGAAGTGGCGGCATGCGGAATAGTTCCGGTCGTCGCTATAGTGCTATTATTCCCCTCTATAGTGCACATACCGGCGCTATAGAGGGACCGGTACCGTACCGATGAAACAAAAAATCCAATCGACGCGATTTCGATAGTCCATACGCCGAAAAAACGCTGGCCTCAGGATACAAGCATACAGCACAAAAACTGCAGCGTACCAGCATGTGATGCTGTGGCGCACATCGAGCGATGCCACTGCTGCGTGTACTAGCTAGATACTTCGGACGACCGAGTTTTTGTTGCTGTTAATGATCGCCACAATGTGGCGGTCACAGAAGAGGCGCCAACAACCTTTACGTGGAAGAAAACACCTTACCCTAGCAGCGACTTACTGGGGGACCCCTACTATACTATGCTCCCCCGTAACAGATTATACAGACCACTGCTAGAATCGTAGGCCAGGCAACAGGCTCCAAAATCTGTGACGAGGAAGAGTACCCTATTGAGATACGTAAACATTAGGCCCTAACACAGCTCGGGAAGGGTGAGGCGCGGCAGGACGTTGGCACGCCTGCCAAAGCCATTCTTATCAAAACAGCCAGCCTCTTTTTACCTTTGATTTCCTTTAATCATTCCTTCTACTCTCCATTGTAACTCGTAATTGTTTTCACCCTCAGTGATCTTTTGGGCAAGCCGTGGTCACAGGGGTCTTCCCTTCTCCCTCCCCCGGTACGTGCGTTCATGTTTGTCGCGTCGCGGATAGGGTTCAACATTCCGCTTTTCAGCTTTTTATGCTCGTCGTTTTTCGTCGAATTTCGCTAACTCACGCTCTCGCGCTTCCCGAGCTCGTCCAATTTATGCCAGAAAAAGCCCCGGCGGTTACGAGCGCACGTACTCCGTGAGATTCGAACCCACAATCCTTGACGATATCGTAAAGACGGGATTCACCTGCTACTCCATCGGGGACGCCGATGTACTACATGTCAGTGAGCAATAAGGGAGACAAAAACAAGTTGCTGCTTGCTTCCTTGCTGTGAAGGCCGTACAGGGTATCATTAACGGCCCACTGGGATAACACTGTTTTATGGCTTACATCGGGTGTGTCATTGCTTAACCGTTTACCAGTAGTCCAGTGGACTAATACCCGCTAGCACCATGACATCACCTTCCCGCCATATCTCGACCGGCCTCGGTTCCCTCCGCCAATTCCGGGAAAACCTTCCCAAGGTCTTCATTCACCCGGGATAATCGGCAGTCGGTGGCGTATATTTAAACGCGGCAGAGCAGAGGGGTAGAAAGGTAGCCGCAAAAGGAGACCATTGATTGGTGGTGTATTTAGCACGCGGTTGTGTTCAATTAAACGCGGCCGAGGAGAGGGTGAGAGAGGCAAGAACTGGGCATGAGGGAAAGGCTCAATCAGTAGGTTAACAGCCAGGGCAACGTTTAGGGTGACACTAATTCCCCATACTAATTTCAGCCTGGCCAAACATAAGAACTTCTTATGCCTTGTGGCGTGCTGAGCCAAACCACGCCATACCAAACGCACGATACGACAATCAGAGCGCCTTTACACGATCGTGGCCGGAGGGGGGGGGGGGGGTACCTCGTTGCTAGAGATGCAAGGAAAATTCTTGTAAATCCTAGGGAAAAAAACTCACAGTGCCGGTCTTTGAAGAAATTTCCAGCGTTTCTCCCGTAGAAGAGGTCCCAGCTCTTTCTCGCTTCCTTTTCGTACTTATTTCTCCAGAACTTGGACAGATGAGGCCCCTTGCCCGCCACAGCACGTGACGCTTTATCCTCCTATGTGCATAAAAGCAACCAGATGGTAAAACGCGGAATTCGGAAGAGGGTGGGGGTATTGGAGTCCGGGTTAAATCGCTAAATTCAGGCCTAGCATGTGTTGTCCAGCGCTTTTAGTCTGAGCTTTCCTCACGGTGGTGTCGCAGGCAGTAAATGAAGTTTTGAACAGCGAGGTCGCCGGTTCAATTCAGTAAGTTAACTGCATACGCGAGGGGCGGGGTATCCAGAAGTTCGAAGGCGCGCGGTTGGTCGGGCGCATGCGATATTTATCCACACTGGGAGGGAAGGGAATTGGGTGACCAATGTCATGGCGTTGGTCTGGAATATATATACAGGTCCAGGACAATGCTATAGACTACGTAACCGTACTGTACTAGGGACAGGAACACCGGAACGGCAAGCAACGGCCGTCGAGAAAGCAGGGCGTGTAGCGGGGGCAAGCGAAAGCGATGAACCGTAACGATGTCTTCAGCAAAAACACATCAGACCAGACCCAAGACCTGCGATCTACTGAGAAAGTGCACAACAAAAGATGGAATGGGTAAAGCGACATCACGCCGAAAACATTAATCGCTCCGTTACTGTGTTGTATACGACGAGTATACTACGTGGTCGAAGTTGGTCGAAAACAGCCAGAAAAACGGCAATACTGGCAAACTAGTACAAGAGCGATGGCGCGAGCGTCAGCGCGATCGAGCGAGCGAGCGGGCGATGGCGCGCGATCACAACGAAGGAGGCCCGAAGTCGACTAAAAAATACCGAGGGAACGGACGACGGATAATCGACGGTCGCGAGCGAGCGAGCGGCAAACGGCGCGATATGCAATATCCTCGCATTGCACATCGTCTTCCCCGATAAATCCTGTCAGTTGTCGTTGTCTTTTTTTTATTATCGCGGGGAGATCTCTGCCCTGCTCCTCTGTGTTCATGCCTCATCCTTGGTCCAGCGGTCATCCATCCACACGACGTCGGGGTTGTCGAGAATATTGCCCGTGTACGGCACCGGGCCTTCCAAAGTCATCGCCGTGCCGGCCAGAGGGCTGCTACTGCCCAAGCCTCTACCTCCAGCCTCCGTGGTGCCGCCTCGAGCATGGCCCGCGTTGTCTCTTGTTGCACCGCCCAGTCCGGCTTCGCCTCCTGCTGCAGGGTGGGTATTAACGCGACGTTGAGGAGGAGAGTAGGCAGGGGCTGGGAATGGAGGATTACCATCTAACACTTGCAAGTTGCGGTATCAATGGAGGCCTGCCCTCCACCACCACTGGCTCTCCTGAGCACCCCGTCTACATAAGCGCCACCATTTTCAATCTATCTCTCTTATCTCTTGCCAGGTATCATGCATACCAGGTACCAGGTACGTAAGAAGCCAAGCATCAGCCGCCGACGACGTAAAAGTCAACGTACTGAAGGTTCGCTTCCGGAACGCCCGCAATAAAACTTGCCTTGTATCAGGTACCGGATATGTTATCTTGAACAACACAAAATATTCTACAGCAGTCACTGGGTGCCATCCATCTCTGCGAGTCTCCTCTTGAGGAAATCTACACCACCTCATTCCAGCAGGCACTGCTCTGTAACAGTAGGCCAAAAGATGTCTGCGAGGTACAGCAGTGCGTCAAGTTGGGTTGCTTCCCCTGGTGCCTTGAACGAGCAAAATGCAAAATCACATGCACTACAATACATGTACTGCTGTCTGTGCGTTGCGCAGTGAATACGTTCCACAGGTACCTGCCAAGCGGATGTACAACTCCACCGCTCCCCGATGCTCCATCGTCGCCGATGTCGTGCTGTGAAGGCAAACCCTGCACCCTTTTGTCCCTCGCTCTTTGCCTATAGTATTGCGAGAGCTGCAGGCAGGATATCGACTCGCAACTCGCACCTCGCAACTCGCAAAGCGAAATTCTCACAGTCCCGCGGGTGTTCCCAACATTTTTGGAGGCCTTCTTCTAACGGTTCACATCGTCACTAGCCGCGACTACGTACGACTCCGGCCCACCGCACCGTGCACAGGAGGCGCCCACGTAGCATGCATGTCTTAGAGGGAAGCTAGAAAGGTGGTGATGATTTGAGAGAGGGCTTTCTTGCGTCCCGCTGTGCGTGTGCCGCACGCTGTGGGAGGTGGATCCATCCACGAAAAGCGGAACAAAACAGAAGATTCCGGAACGGCATCATGCCAATCAAGATTTAAATGTAAGGCCCATTTAACATTGTTGTTAGTATCAAAAGTATCTATATATTTACGTTCAGACGAGTACCAAATCATGGATTCTCCCCAACTGGCTGCAAAGATCCCTACAGACCCGGGTAAGGCACTACCGAGGAACGAGAGAAGGGGGAGCGTGCTGCGTAGGGAAGCGCTTGAGCGCATTCAACAGGTCAAGGGCGGGCCATACCAAAACGAGGGCACAAACCTCGCTCGGGGAGAAGCAGCAGACGCGGGGGCTTCGAATGATTTCGGTGCGCAAGGAGTGCAAAGCGTCGAGGGCCTCGTGCTGCATCAGAATCGTCGAGATATCCGCCATGCGCCGGAGCCAACAGGTGAGCCTGATGCGGGTTCTTGCTGTTGGGCGACTACATTAGCGCAAGCCGAATTGGTCTGGTTCGAACGTTTCAAGTCTGGATCTGGTCGTACGTCGAACATCTCCGCACGCTGCGCTTCGGGCACACCCGTTACCCCGATGAGCCAGGTAGGGCTGCTCCATGTCGCCGATGCTATGATATCCCTGGTACAAGTTCGTGAGTCATCCCACGGCAGGGTGTTGCTTTTTTATAGCCAAAAAAAGGTATACCTGACCGGTTGAGCTCCTCAATGGTGGAACTAATGTTACGACTATTAGTAGGACTAGCCCGTAGAAACTGTTGGTTGGGTTGCGCGATCGAAAGTCTGCGAAGTCATGTTTCGGGGGTGAGATATTGAACTCGGTCGGCATGTGAGGAGCTCAGAACTTCTGATGCACCCCTAGCGTGGGATGTCTCTGGCACCAGTGTACCGACTTTTTTGCAACTGGAAACCCGTTTTAGGGGGAAATTTACTTGATATACTAGTATAGTGAGGGGTATGGAGGTTATGAAGGGGTTAAGACCACCCCGTGACAAGCCAATATAGATAGGTAGTCTTGTCTCTTCCTATAAGTTTTTTATTTGTAATCATTGCTTTAACTTTCCAGCTCAACTCGTAGAGAGAGTTGTTGACCTCAGCGAACTTCTTCTGGACAAGCCATGGCTACAGGTGTCTTCCCTCCCCACCCGGCCGGTACGTGCCTTAATTTTATCGCGCATAGGGTTCAGCATGTCCACTTTTATGCTTTTTATTTTCGTCGATTTGCATCGAATTTCGCCAGCTCGCGCTCTCGCGCTTTCGGCCTGTCAACTTGTAAGCAAAAAATATATCTCAAGGGGTTTAAACTTACGACATCGACCTCAATAGTTACGCGGCTTACTATTGAACCACCGGTGGCGCCGGCCTTTTATTTAACTGCAGCAAAAAATGGTCCGATGCTAATGTCAAGAAGTTGTTTTTTTCGTGACAAGCCGATTCACCTGGGCCCTTGTCTTTCGAACAGTGCTACATCGGATGGTCTCTCGCGCTTTCGGCCTGTCAACTTGTCAGCAAAAAATATATCTCAAGGGGTTTAAACTTACGACATCGACCTCAATAGTTACGCGGCTTACTATTGAACCACCGGTGGCGCCGGCCTTTAATTTAATTGCAGCAAAAAATGGTCCGATGCTTATTTCAAGTAGTTGTTTTTTTCGTGACGAGCCGATTCACCTGGGCCCTAATCTTCCGAACAGTGTTCCACATCGGATGGTCCTAATAAAATGAGTGCACCACTGCTGTCGCCGGTAATAATCAACTATTGACGAGTACTGCGATAGAGTAAGCATTTCTTTGTGACTTTTTTTTCTGAATGACGGCGCTCTTTAACCCTTCTTAACCCAAAATCGTCGGAATGACATTCTTGTTTTTCAATACGACCATACTATACCTGGTATATATTTTTCCTGGGTAAATGGTTTTGGCCAACGGGTTGCACTTTCAGCTCTGCTCACAATAAGTCCTTGGGCGAGGTACACCAGAGCGCCTCACGTGCGTAGGGTGCGTCTGTTCTTGGCATGCCTTCCCTTCAAGCTCCAAAGACGGAAACACCTTCCACGGCGCCTACGTTTCCGGAAAAGAGTTGTACTCTTAATGCAGTATCAAGATAGACTAGCCGTTTTACTATTAATGCATAGTTCATGTTTTCCCCGTTCGCTAGATCCATATGCGCAGATTGTCCTCCAAACCGTCGGTGCAGTCAAAAGAGGTCAAGCGTGAAGATTCGATCTAAGCGTTTGTGCCCGGAAAAAATATTACCCAGGTGGGCTTGGCATGGCGTGGGGGGAAAAGCCTCCTCCACCCAG
>JABAKD010000022.1:1688943-1803943 GCA_012845835.1 Undaria pinnatifida
AGCGATCTGCATTATCTAGATAATGTTTGCCAGGTGGAATATGTACGGCACGGCTTTTGCCTACATGTTTTGACGAGTGGGACCTGTACGATGTCACTCTTGCACAGCGTATCGTAACGACAACATTCACAAAGCAAATGATCTGGATCAAGTTTTAGGATCTAGACCGAAGGATACATCTCTATGGCCTAGGTTGAAGTATATGATCTACAAGGGGCTACGCCGGCGGCCTGGACGGCCGCCGGTCGCAGCGCAGGATAGTAAATATTAAGAGGGTAAGAAGTAATGCCAAGAGTTAGACGAAGTTTGTTAATTCATATATGGGAGATACTGGAAAGGGAAAATGCCGACAAATTTTTCCCGATTTCCCGTGTGCGGCGGAACAATGCGAGAAGGCAGCCTGGAAATTATGGGAGAGCATTGCGGTTCACTCCAGCTGGGTGACGCTCTGCGTTTCTACGCAGAAAGGCGCGGCCACAGCTGCTGCTGTGCATATACCATTTGTAGCTTCGTGATGCTGCTGTGCATATACCATTTGTAGCTTCGTGATGCTGCTGTGCATATACCATTTGTAGCTTCGTCATGCTGCAGGCTCATCATAGCTTCAGCTACTGCTGTACATCATGTACATGTACGTGCTGCTGTAGACTACCGGGGGTTCAAAAATATTGAGAGTTCGCAGTTCTTTACGACGCCTAGCTGCTGCTGTGCATATACCATTTGTAGCTTCGCGATTCTGCTGTGCATATACCATTTGTAGCTCGGTGATGCTGCTGTGCATATACCATTTGTAGCTTCGTCATGCTGCAGGCTCATCATAGCTTCAGCTACTGCTGTACATCATGTACATGTATACGTGCTGCTGTAGACTACCGGGGGTTCAAAAATATTGAGAGTTCGCAGTTCTCCACTACGCCTGGGTGGCATGTGTTCTCGGGGATTACGAACTTTTCTTCCCCAGATCCTAGCACAAACCTCGCTTAGTGGCCTTTACAATGGCGACGCCGGCCAGGTAATCGACCCCCCCCCGTGTGTCGGAGGTCAGAGAACACTTGCCGAAGAAATAACGCGAAGACATTAGCCCTGTGTGCAGACTACGCACCAAACGTCTCACAGGGCACGATTTTTCGGAGATCTCGTCGTAGATCTCGACGTCGAGGCCTCGCGCGCGCGCTACGGCGCCGAGCGGGCGGATCAGCTGAGCCGGTGGTTACAGGCGAGGCGGGGGCACGCCTCAGCGAAGAAACCGCGCGGAAAGGCGGTCAGAGGCGGGAGATATCCGCAGACGTAAGGATGTGCATATGTGATAAGCGAACTAAGATATATAGATTTATAGATGATCTAGATCGTGACCTATCTGATGTAATACATAAAGAATAGGTAGTCCATCGACTACGAGAATGCCCCAAATTCCAACACCATCGACAGGTGGAAGACGACAAAGATTTTCGCGCATCTTCGAACATACTCCGGTCAGAGCTCCCGCAGGCTGTTAGGCACGTTAGCGATGATGAGGCGGTTAGCTTGGTCGGCATGAACTGTAAAGGCGGCAACAAAGCTAGCGTTCGGCGTTCTTCTCTCGACAATCTCAAGGCGAGTTTGGTTCATGCTTTCGTTGATTTCTCTCCCGTAGGCTGTTAGGCCTAGGCCCGGTAGGCTTGTTAGCGATACATTGGGCTGCTAGGGATGTTAGGGCTGTTGGGGTGGTCGGTTGGCATGGGAGGTAATGGTGGCAAGAGTAGTCACCTTCAGTGGTCTTCTCTCGGCAATCCGAAGGCAACTTTGGTGCACGTTTTTTTATTACATATATAGCGTCTCCCTCCAAGATGCAAATATATTAAAACCTTTCACCCTCCCCTCCCCTTCATGCGACTCGCTGAACACCCCACGGCGCTTTGTGCTTGGCACAAAGCAATGCTTGTCTGGTAAAAACCCAATGTGCACCGTCACGACAGTGTAGGGATGCGCGTTTCTACGGTCCTACAGACCACCGTCATGCGTGGAAGTGATTACCCCCCCTCCAGATGTATTACGGTAGAGGTTGCAAGCCTTTTTCCGTGCAACGTTATTAGCTTGAGGAGCTCTATGACCAAGGGTATGGTACGGCATTAGTAGGGGGGATGTTACGACGGTGTTATGATGGTATGGTATAAGTAGGGGGGATGTTACAACAGTGTTATGATAGCCTTGGTACGGTATGGTATTAGTAAGGGGGATGTTACAACGGTGTTGTGATGATGCTATGATGATGTTATGATAGCCTTGGTACGGTATGGTATTAGTAGGGGGGATGTTACAACGGTGTTATGATAGCCTTGGTACGGTATGGTATTAGTAGGGGGGATGTTACGACGGTGCTATGATAGCCTTGGTATGGTATGGTATTAGTAGGGGGATGTTACAACGGTGTTATGATTGCCTTGGTACGGTACGGTATTAGTAGGGGGGATGTTACGACGGTGTTATGATAATGTTATCATGATGATGTTATGATGGTGTTATAATGTTGTTATGATGATGTTATGATGATGATATTATGATGATGTTATGATGATGTTACGATGATGTTATGATGATGTTATGATGATGTTGTGATGGCGTTATGATGATGTTATTATGATGTTATATGATGATGTTACGATGATGTTATGATGGTGTTAGGATGATGTTATGGTGATGTTATGATGATGTGTCATGATGTTATCATGATGCTATGATGATGTTATGATGATGTTGTGATGATGCTATCATATACCACCATTTTCGCTACCGGGTTAGCGCCAGTTTATTCAACGCTCACACGCGCGACTGTGTATCTCACTGACAAGTTGACTTTAGGCGGGGGGGTGTTGGCCTAGCGTAGCTTACCATTCCCTTAGGGATGTACATCGCGTATTTTAATCAGCAAGAAACCTTAAGGTCGCGAAGGAACCGGGGGGTCACTCGCGCGAGTGAGTTCGAGTGATTGCGAACAAAACTCCCAAAAGTAACCCCCCTACCGTATCCGAAGTCCGTGTTACGAACGGTTCTTGGAACGATGCAGTTCACGCTACAAGCGACTCGCCGAACACCTCACGGCACTTCGTGCTTGGTGCAAGCAATGCCTGCCTGGTTGTTGAAAACCCGACATGCTCCGTCCCGGCATAGTAGGGATGAGAGAGTCAATGGTCATACGACTACGGCCATGCACCAACTGAGTACACCCCACCCCCCACCGTAGCCTTGACCGGAAACCAGTTTTGAGCAAACCGAAAGTGAAATCCCATGAACAAACCCATGTTATAATAGGTATAAAAAAATATTCAGATCGAAAAAAGTAAAAGAAATGACATTCCGACGATTTTGGGTCAAGGCCTGTAAAACTGGAAAACCCTTTTGTTTTCCAAAAATTCTTGAACTTAGTATGGGGAGGGATTTTGGGGGCTCTAAAGGAACCCCGCCATTCAGAAAATAGTTTTGCCAAAAAGAGGTGTACCTTAATACCTTAATCCCCGACAGAAAAGCATCTTGGAATTACGGTAACTGTAACACCCAGCCAACCTGACAGATGCACTACTGCAGTCGGTACTGGTAGTCATCCGACTCACAGCCCCACCAAACTATCTCTGTGCCCACTACGGTGTCCTTCAGGACCTTGCGAAGGAACTCATGGACGGTGAGGCCTCCACCAGCGCGGACGACCGCTTGAAGTCTCCCGCAGTGGATGCGAGCGCGTCTGCCCAAGAGACGGCGAGCGAAAAGAAAACGCGGAATCAGCTGCTTAATAAGGCACGTCCCTAAATAGGACCATAAGCTATATTTCGTTCGAACACGTGCCATGAGCAGCGGTGGCAGATACCCCGACTCTCCAGTTTTTCGGCGCTCTTTACAGGTGGTACCACTGAGATAGCGGGATACACATGGATATGTCACCCAACCCTACAGTTGAAATCCCCTCCCGATAGTGAAAATGTCTAAAACACTGTAAGGCGTGGTTATCTACAGCCACGAATAAGGATGCCCCTCTATAACAGCTCCACCACCACAGCGCTGCGGGGATGAACACACCTTCACCCCCCCAATGGCAATAATAACGCTAATATCTTAATGTCGAAAACCTGATGCCATACATCGAGAATACGTTGTCCGAAACGTTAAAATGGCCGCAACAACGTGTCGCCAGCGTATTTGTTCGTGTGAGGGTAAGGCTGAGTTGGCGTTGATGTTTATGTTCAGCTTGGTAACGCATTTCAAACGTATGGCATGGTTTTGATGTTCCCGACGTTGGCGTTTCTATCGGGGGAGCGGGGAGGGGGTGTTTGTCCGCCCGTGTACGTACGATACTATTATACTGTCAATACAACATTGAAACGAAATCATGCGCGCTTGCGATAGAGGTATATATCACGTTTTGGCTGAAAATGTTTTCCGAATGGCTGGGCTCCTTAGCCTAAAATTGTTGGAAAATTCAGGCGTGTCTGGCGCTATCACCGTTTCGTTTTCAATATCTAGGCCAAGAGCCTGCTTTGTTCATGGGGCTGCACGCTTAGCTAAATAAAAGATCCCTTTACTCAACAGAACCGGCCCTTCTCATCCCACCCAGCCCAACTTTGTCCTACCCCACCCAGCCCAACCTTATCCTACCCTACCCTACCTTACCCTACTCTACCCATCCCTACCCTAACCCACCTCACCCTACCCTACCCTACCCTACCCTACCCTACCCTACTCTACCCTACCCTACCCTACCTTGCCCTACCCTACCCTACCCTACCCTACCCTATCCTACCCTACCCTACCCTACCCTACCCTACCCTACCCTACCCTACCCTACCCTACCCTACCCTACCCTACCCTACCCTACCCTACCCTACCCTACCCTACCCTACCCTACCCTACCCTACCCTACCCTACTACTGTATGAGAAGAGAGCTCCTCAAGTGGTTAAGAGCCTCAGAAAAAAGATGGCTACGTGTACGGTATTGTACTAACTAGTATCACACCCCACTTTTCACCGCCTAGCTTAAGCCACTCGCGTGAGTGACTCTGTACCGCGCCCAACACCGGGCTTAAAAGAAAACATGTCTCATCGCAGCGTAACAAACAAATCCCATGATGGTGCCTATCGCAAAATCGACAAGCACAATAGCATCATGCTGCTACAGTATGTACTTGGGCAGCGCCACTCGCACGGGTGGCTCTGCGCCTTTTCGATCAAGTATACGGAAGCAAGCAGGAGGCTCCGCACGCAACACCTGAAGGAGCCTTGACGCACGCTTTTTCCGGGACGTCCAATGGTACGGTAGGGTGGTTGTGTTGTTTCGGGCACTTTTCTTGCAGTACCTCGGGATCACTCGCGCGAGCAACACCCCTGTTCCTTGCGGTCATAGGCTTTCGTGTTGTTTGGAAATCATAGATCCCGAATGGGACGGTTAGCTATACATTAATAGTATTAATAATATTAATGGATGCCGCGCCAAACAAATCGCTTGACATCATTCTGTCGGTTACATACAGAGTCACTCGTGTGAGTATGGTATGGTATGGTATGGTATGGTATGGTATGGTATGGTATGGTATGGTATGGTATGGTATGGTATGGTATGGTATGGTATGGTATGGTATGGTATGGTATGGTATGGTATGGTATGGTATGGTATGGTATGGTATGGTATGGTATGGTATGGTATGGTATGGTATGGTATGGTATGGTATGGTATGGTATGGTATGGTATGGTATGGTATGATATGGTATGGTATGGTATGGTATGGTATTGTATGATATGGTATGGTATGAAACCCGGTAGTGACCATTGGGGGTATGCCCCTACCCTAGCCTTGATCGGTTGATCGGACTAGTAACTTGGAGTTAGAGTAGGAGCCACGTTGGCTGCGATTTTGCGACATCCCCTCTGCTGACCCCTGGAACAGGATGTTGTGTGTTGTCCACTGCACTGGGGTCAGATATCTACCTCTCCCCCTAGTCAGATGCCAAGCCCAGACTTATCGTACATCCAACACATCGCGGGGTACACACGCGGCAAAATCTTCTCGAAAAGGCGGAGGCGGGCAAATCGATGGCTGTAGCATAGTCGTTTCACGTTTTCCGCTGCAGTCTCTAGAGGGTTAAAACCTCAAACCGAAGAGTTTCCGTGGAAAAAAAACAGGGGTGGCGGGAGGTGATGGAAATGGTCTTCTCGGGAGGGGGGAAAGTGGGCAAGGGCAAGCGTGTCGGCGGTTCCAGGGCGGGAGCAGGCGGCGACGGCGGCGGGGGTCGGGGATACAAGGTGGGTCTCGACCCGTTTCGCGATAACATGGCGGTGCTTCCGTAAATTATGTGATTTCGTTCCAAGACTCTCATGAAGAGCAATATTTTTTAAGGGCCTGTGTAGTACCAGGTACAGTATCTAGAGCATATTTACCCGGGAGCACAAGGTGGGTTCGCGACTCGCGATACTGTAGATAGAGGTATTGAGGTATACCGCTTTTTGGCGAAAATATTTTCTGAAAGACGGGGCTCCTTACCCCAAAATCGTCGAAAATTTCGTCATTATTTCTCCGCCAATATTTTTTTTTTGGTGTACCTTTACAGTATCATAGGACATTTTTTTTTCGTCGAGTTTGACTTGCAATTTACTCAAAATCAGTTTTTTGGGTGGGGTATGGAGTAGTTTATCAAGCCACCACCCCTCAGAAGGCGAAAAAGAGCCAGTGCACCTTTATCACCGTAGCATGCTTCTTGGGTATGAAAACCGGGGGTGTTAAGACGATGTTACTTCGTTTTGTCGTCGCACGTATATATGTCTGTGAGCGTGGTTGAAATTTGGTTGAAGTTGAAGTTGAAATTGAAGTTGAAGTTGAAGTTCAAGATTATGCTGCACATTGTAGGATGGCAAACATAATAATGTACTAACAACAGGGTGTGTGCGAACCACCAACTTTGATTGGCTAGGGATTGGGTAAAAAAAAATTACCAATAAAATGGTATTGAAACCGTAGAATGATACACAATCCGAGGTCAACCCAAAACCCACGAAAAAAGTCAACGAAAAAAATGCAGCGAGTGACAAGTACGTTTTTGCCTCTACCTTTTTATTAATTTTTTTGAACCAAAAGTTTATCGTGGGGTTGGCTTGGTTGGCTTAGGTTATATGATGTCTACATTAGTCGGTTTCAGTACCATTAATACCTTTGCCTTTTTTTTTCTCCCAACTCAGATGGAGTTGGAAAAAATCGCAAACACGCCAAACAATTGTAACAACTGCGAGGATCTGTTCATTAATACTATGGCATATCACCACGTCTACGTTAGGAGGGTACCCCCAATTTCACAACTCGCGTGAGTGACCCTGTACCTCGCTGTACCTCGCTGTACCTCGCTGTACCTCACTGTACCTCACTGACAGCGAAACAAAATCGGCGATTTTTTTGGTTGCAGCGTAGATAACCATCCCTTTTCGTATTAATGTCGAGAATTTAACACCTCACCATTAGCCTGTGACCGGAAGGAACGCAGGGGGGTCACTCGCGCGATCGACACCGAGCCACTGAGAAAAAAGTGACCCAAAGGGGGTACCCCCCCTACCGGTAGGAGGAGTACCCTGGTTATCACCCCCGGAGAGAGTCATCCCACAGTAGTGGTCGCAGTTGTATGATTGCGCCAAAAAGTCCCTGGCCAATTGAGCTCCTCGTGTGAGGAACTACCGGTTAGTGAAGCAATTTCACGGGTGCATATCGTTTAAGGCTAAAGCGTGGACGCTTGGTCGGGTTGTGCGAACGAATGCCTTCCAAGCCATTTTTTTCGGGTGGGATATTGAGTTCCTCGCGTACGTGAGGAGCTCGGGGACTTTCTCGTGCACCCCTACCCTCGCCCGAGTGACTCTTTACCTCACTTGGCAAAACAGTCTTCAGGCGACTTGGGTAGCGCACCTTAGCTAACCGTTCCATGGCGGTGTCATATCGAGAAAAAACAAAAAAACAAAAAAAAACCTTTAGCTTACGACCGGAAAGGAACCGGGGGTTCACTCGCGGGAGCGACTTCGACTCATCGAAGAACGAAGCCCAAGAAGTGACCTCACCCCCCCTTGCCGTCCACTCTTCCGAGGAGCCTTTCAACCGGGTAACCCGCTTCAAGCCCACAACGTGCGCGCGGCGTCTTGGTCACGGAATAACGGCCGCGACGCGCTGCGGTAAACCCTGGTGGGAATTTTTACAGTCTATGTGTTTCACGAACCGAAGGTTTTGGGACGTCAAAGCACCCGACCGTGATGCGTTGTACTGTGTGCTATTTTTTTTTTTTCCAGGACCCGAATATTTGGGGATTCATGGTGGCTACCACGGCACGGGAGCACGTGGAGTTTCTGATCGCCGCGATGAACCCGGCGAGGGCGCAGGACCTTCCAGCCGTCGTCGAGGTGGGGGTGTCGTCGAGATGGGGGTGTAAGGCTAAACTGCGATACATAAGCATATTTAGCTTGAGTTGGCGAAATTCGATTAAAGCGACGAGCATGTAAGCTGAAAAGTGGGAATGCTGAGCCCTGTGCGCGATGCAAATGGAGGCAGATACTGCCGGGGGGCTAGACGGGAGGACCACTGTGACGGCGACACGTCGAGAAGAAGTTAGCTGGGAGTAAAACCTTTTTATGAGTGAAGCTGGAGAGCAAAAGTGATGATGAAAAACATACATATATTCGTACGAAGTATATATATATATGACGTCCGGTTGAGATTTCCCCCCTGATTGAGTCGGGGGGGGGGGGGGAGGGGGAGGCTGTTTAGCATCTCTTTTTGGTGGTGTAATGGTACTCCAACGGCATTGGGTGTAATTTGCTACTCACAGATTAGGGGGGCCAGCAGGCAGACACAATCTGGGAGTCATCGCACGCTAGGGATGCAGGAGAATTTTCTGGGCTCATAACCTGAGAAACTCGACATCTCTCCCGAAATATGACTTTTTCTCGAAGGCATTCGTTCGAGCGAACCCACCTCTAGTCCTACAACCGATACGCTCGTAAAATTACCACACCAACCGATAGCTCCAAACTTGAGGAGATCAGAAGGTGGTCAGCCGGTCGGCAACGCTCGGCCCGAACAAGTGCACGCCTATCGTAGCACGTTTCATTTTTTTTGCTTCCATTGTGAGAATTTGTGCAAGAGCCGTACGCTGCCGACCCCCTCACCGAAAGAGCGCTATTAAAAGCTGAGGCTAACCGTTTGACGGGAAATGCGATATTAGACATCTTTTGTGCTGAAGTTGGTGCAGGGTACACCTTTTCTTAAACAAGAAGCCTAGTCTAAAATCAATACGATATATGTCGTTTTTTCATCCGACGGCTGATAGTGTACCACACATGCGACCCGACCCGGCGAACATGTGACCTAGACCGTACATATCAGATAAAAAAGAATCAGGGTTGTGTCTGCCACGAAACATACAGAGATCATCAAATGGGGATCTGATAGATGTATCCTCGTATCGTATATATGCACGGCCCATAGTGAGCGCCCAGCGGTAAAGTTTTTTTTTCGCGTGTCCGTTGGTTTCCACTTTTGTTTTTGGCACGGTGAGAAGCTGAGCAAAACATGATCCTGTGAAAGGTGACATAAGGTAAGGGACACGGAGCATCCCCTATCTTCGTTGTTACTCTCGTGCGTTCGTTGCTTTGGTATAGAAGAGAGCAGCGTATCCCCTTTCCAAACCCCGACGAACGACTGTAGACCACGTGGGCAAATATATGCCCACCTGTTATTCCCCTCGTAAGATACGCCTTCCTTCTCCTATGGACACGTCCTAGTTACCCACTCTCCGAGGTAATTGCCGGTATTCCAAGGAAAGACCATAACACTAGACCGTGAAGGTCATATATTCGACTCGAGTCGAGGGAGGCCTCAAGTATTCTCGCGATAAAAACGAAGACGCTTACCGTAGCGGGTGGGGGGGGGGTGGTATATTCGAGAAGAGCCTGCCCCATGACCCCGGATAATCTGAGTCAAGTGTACGGAGGGAGAAAAGGGGAAGAAATGGCGCGAAGATAATAGATGGGATGAGCAAAACTATGTATATACATCGTTAATCAGGGATGATGTGTCTTCCCCGGAATGTCTAGGCGATATACTGTCTGCCCGAACCGATGCACAGGTTCTAACAAGCGCGAAAAATCGAGATTCCTGACAAAAAAAAAATCACGACTCACTGACATTTTTGAAGTTCTGTAATGTCACGTTCTAATGAAAAACCGAAAATCCCGTTCGTTTTGGTCAGGAATCCTGGCTAAAATTTGAAGGGATGTTTTGCAAGACTGTTCAAACCGGTCGAGGCGAGGCCCGTTGTAGACGCTTCCGCGCTCGCTCCCTGTGCCTCGTATGAAGCGCTTCGCCTTCGATGTTGCTTCTTGCTCTCGCTAATTCCCCGATTAGCCATCTATCGATCAACTCGAGAATCACGAAATCACGAATTATCTGGTCCAGTGAGCGACCGCTGTCCAGTTGTAAACAACAGCTCTGTCTGTTCGCGTGTTCTACCAGTCTGCCAGCACTGTTCCGTGCGGTATCCACTTGGTATCCCCACAAGCGCGGTCATACAAACAATGTCAGCTGCTGCAGTCAAAGTGAGCTGCGTATTTCGTATTCCGCCAGAGAATATGAACCATAACGCCGAATTATCTCTAGAACAACAAACAACATATTATTTCTCAATATCACGACTCGTGAAAACGTCACGTCAGTGAAAACGTCACGTCAGTTTTGGACACGACGATTCCTGGCCTGTTCGGTGTTCGTTGTATGAATGACCCTATGAACGGCTCGCTGCACCGTCACAGATAATGTAACCCGCGCGTAGACCGATCAGGCATCTATCTGTCCCGCACGACCAAGATCATATACAGAGGCAACGGGGATCATCGGGACGATAGAATACCCGTCTTGCTACGAAAACAGGCAAAGTGCACCTACACAAAAACGGCAGTACGCGTTGTTTTACTCTTCTTGCGTCACCCTATTCTGTACCTAAATATTTGGGATCATCGGGACGATAGAACACCCGTCTCGCTACGAAAACAGGCAAAGTGCACGTACACAAAAACGGCAGTACGCGTTGTTTTACTCTTCTTGCGTCACCCTCTTCTGCACCTTAATATTTATTTTAATACCTTTCTTCGTGCGCAGTTGGATAATGGGGTTGTTATCTTTGGCATTTCTGGTTCCTGGTCCAATACCGTTTTTGGATGCACAGTCCATCACGAACGGCTCGCTGTGCTTTGTTCCTCTCGTGTCCGCACGTTGTCTTTTTTGTCGGCAGTGTTTTCTGCGGCACTATACCGGCGCGGCGGCGGATGAGCTAGACATCTTCCTTGGGGGCAGGGTGACAGCAACAGAGGTATGCACGACTTTACATATCCTATAGTCTAGACAACCCTCATTAGCGACGGTTGAGTACTGCCGGTTTTTCACCCGATATGGTGCCTGTGAAGAGTCGTTCTACGGCAGCCCCCCCAACTTCTTTAACGAAATCGCCGGTTTTTAAACCAGCGCTCTCCCGGCCGTACCTCCTGAAATACGGTGCCCCTTGCCACGAAGACGTCAAAGTTCTTCGCAAACAAGACAATATCTTCGTGACGAGTAGCCATAATGAAAGGTTCATTAAAGGAATCGCTGGTTTGGTGGGGGGGTGGGGGGGGGCTATCGTTGAACCAATCTGAGATCGCTTGGCATAGATGGGAACAACCAACAATGATAGCATGCAAAGCTGTGCCGGCTTGCCGCTATCATTGTTTCTTTTCGCGGCTGGCACTTGTCAGAACTATGCGGAGACCACAGCTGTACACCATAGCCCATGAGGAGGCGTTTAGTTTGTGGGCAGGGTGAGAGCATCAGAGGTACGCGTGGTGTTTGCTATACACTGTACAGGATATACGGCGGGTATCCTCCTAGCGTGCAGGTGAAACCCCTCGCCACGGCTCGAATCCGCTCTTGAAAAGGGGTTGCACTCTTCAATGCTAGAGGGCCAAAGGTTTCTGACCGGTTGACCTCCTCAAGCGAGTGACTACCGGGCTTAGTGAGATAAGTTTACGGGCACTTTTGTTTTAGGACTATTAATAGTGCATAAAGGCATTAATCGGATTGCGCGAGCGAATGCTTTCGAAGTCATTTTTCGGGTGGTGATATGATGACCCTGTCGTCTTAGGAGCGTAAGAAAGTCCCGCTGCACCCCACCAGTACTAATATTAGACTAATACTGTACTATACTGTACTATACTCAATGGTGCCGGTGTCCGGTGTGCTGTCGAACAATTTGTTGGCTGACACAGACCGGCACTATAGAGGGCACCCCACCGTAAATCCCAACCATTGAGCTGGCTGCCGGCTTGAGATAAGGATGGCGGCGGCAATAGATAGGTACGCGTGCTGTCATCTATGCGCTCTGAACCGCCTGGGCTACAGTAAATCAGTGGAGTTTATGGTGTATATCCAAGGCTGTGCCAGTGTATACATCAGATTGTGACAGAAAAAGAGGGGAATAAGCGGAATCACGATTCTTACCTCTGTCTAGCCAAGAATAACCCTTTCACTGTTCCCCTCGTGTTTTTACCCTTCTCTCGCCGCCCTGCTACCCAGGTCCCATCTACTTCCCTTTCGCCTCAGCCAACCATAACGTTAACTCTGCTGCTGCTGCTTCTAAATCAGATACAATGCCTCGTGGAGATGACACTGTCAGCGCTAGACACGGTGCACATCCGATACGTGCCCTCGGTGCTCATGCTGCAGTGGCTGCTCGCTCGGGCCCCGCATCTCCGCGCGCTGCTGCTGAAGGGCGGGGTCTTGCGTCGCGCGTTTCGTCGGCTTGAGAAGGCGGAAGCTAAAGGGTACGGGCCAGGAGAAAAGGCGATGCAGTACGGCGCCCTTTCCCTCGTAATAGGCATCTCGTTCTCTTGATGCGTCTAACGCGTTGTTAAAGGTGTTACATCGTACATAACATATTTACGGTTACCGTTGGTTATGGAGTTCGGTTATGGCAGGAAGGCGTCGCCTACATATGGCACGCTACACACTAAGCATGTTTTCTCTGTGTGTTCGGGGGGCTCGAAAAGGTGGAGGCAAAAGGGTCCAGGCCAGAAAGAAAAGGCGATGTCGCAGAAGCATCCCACGGTAGCGGTGCAGCAGAAATTTCTGACAAGTTTCTGAGCTGCTAACATGAAGAGAGGTCAATACCAATATCATCATCATCAACATCATCATCACCCAAAGGCATGACTTCGAAGGCCTTCAATCGCGCAATTCGAAAAAGCAGTTTTTTGAGCTAGTCGTGAAACGACCAGAATCGTTACTAATCTATCAGACTGACCGGGAGTTCCTCGCTTGAGGCGCTCAACCGGCCAGAAACACCATATGGCCCAAAAAGAGCAACCCCTACCGTACTTTTTTTTTTCTCACACTTCTACCTTCCAGTTTCTGGCAAGGCCGTGGTCACAGGTGTCGTCCCTTTTCCCCCCCGGTTCTTGCCTTCAATTTTATCGCGCATAGGGTTCCGCAGCCCCACCGCTCGTCGGTTTTTCATCCAGTTTTGCTAACTCACGCTCTCGTGCTTTCCGCAAGTCAATTTGTGCACAAGAAAAAGTTCCACCGAATTTATACGAGTATGCACTCGGTGGGGCTCGAACTCACGAAACTGACCTATACCAGGCTCGAGGATAACCTGATACGCCACCGGGGGGCGACCGGTCCGCACTATAGAAGGTTGTCTCTGCAGCACGCCGCGCCCTCTCTCTCGTCATATAAAGGCATCTGGTTCGTTTAATGGTGCATGCTAAGGCAGGAGGGGTACAGTAAAGGTCCCCCGATATAAGGCGGTCTACCAATATAAGGCGGTATCCCGATATAAGGCGGTCAAAATCGCTTGGCGCTACGGGGGGGTTGCACTCATAACCTGGAATGACTAAGGTGAATATGGCGGCTTCCCTCTATAAGGCGGTCATGTTGCTCCCTATGCCATACCACCGCCTTACTGGGCGACCCCTAGTGCACACTACCGAATTTCTCTAAGCCATCGATGGACGCGTGCAGCGATATATATGTATTAAGGTACACCCCTTTTTGGCCAGAACCTCTATTTTCTGAAAGACGAGGCTCCTTAACCCAAAACCGTCGGAACTCAACCATTCAACCATTCAACCATTCAACCATTCAAACATTCAAACATTCTAAAACATTCAACGATTCAACCATTCAACCATTCAAACATTCAAACATTCAAACATTCAAACATTCAACCATTCAGACATTCAACCGTTCAACCATTCAACCATTCAACCATTCAAACATTCAACTTGGTTTCCAAATTCCAAACACGATCTGTTTTGTACACCTGTATCATTACCTGTCCCCCACCCACACGGGTTTTGTTCGTCCGATTGCCACTTTCGGTTTGTTTGTTCGAAATCATTTTTTTTTGGTGGGGAGCCTCAGAAAAAAAAAAACGGCGCACCTTTCACGAAGTCCTTTTTTCTCCCTTCTTTTCTTCTTTTATGTTCAATCTTTATTATCTTACGCGCACTCCTCTCTCTCGCCCTCCCTCCCAGTAGTAGTAATAACTCAGATCCGGGGTCGTATATGTAGCAGGCCCTCCTCCCCTCTCCTCACTACGTACGGTACGTGCCTTCATTTTTATCGCGAGAACAATTCAGCGTTTTCCTACCTGATCGACTCGCGTCTAGAACTGTTCCTACCCACGCGAGGCGCCTTTGCCAGTTTTGTCCCACACATCGTGTACCAGACAAAGTACCAAATATGTTTCACTTTATAGAGGTTTTCAAGCTGTTTTTTTGTGTTGTGCTTTTTATTTTGTCAAATCGCGAGAGGGCGTCGACCCGCCCTAGCCCCAACCCTCACCCTAGCCCCAACCGTAACCCTAACCCTAACCCTAACCCTAACCCAGGCGAAGGCTAGGGCTCCGACCCGAGCGCGCCTTCGCCGCGCGTTTTGGAAAAAACTGATAAACAAATGTGCGGACCACCTGAAACATCGAAATATATTTGGTACTTTACCTGGTATGATTTGTGGGGTAGGAACATCGCAAAGAAAGGCTGCTGTACCCACGCTGCCAGGCGCGCTCAGCATTTGTCTACGACATTCTCCAACGGTATCGGGTAGATATAACTAATTTTGAAGAGACCCGTAACGATATTCTCCAACGATATTAGGTACATACTTATAACTTATGTTGAAAAGACCAGCCGGGCGAAAAAAGTTGGTCCGAAACCTGCAATCCCCCCTATCGTAGAACGCCTCTCACCATATGGTTGAGCGACATGGTTGAGCGACAGCGTTGAGCGACATGGTTGAGCGACATGGTTGAGCGACAGCGTTGGGCGACAGGGTTGAGCGGGTTTCGCTTGCGTTGGTCACTAGGCGGCGGAGAACGACGTGCTATCGCTGTGCATCTCGTCCATCAAAACATCATGCTAAATATGGGGCAGGCACGTACGTATGTATGCTGACTTCCGATTTCATTTTCATATGTTTTCCCGGATGTATGACTTGCTTAAGGCTATGATACATACTTGTTCCACTTTTGGTTGGTTTTTCTATTTTTTCCCTTTCGATATTCTTCCACTCCAGAGTGTCCTGTGGGACCACGAACTTGATTATGCGAGTTAACGCGAGAGCAACAACAACAACAACAACAACAACAACGTTTGTCACACGAGCTGGTCCGGTTTAGAGTCAAACGCAACCCCAGAATGAGTTTTTGCAGCTCAGTTTTGCGATTTTCGACATGAAAATTTGCGTGGAGATAGGAACGGGGTTGTGACGCAAAATATTTTACGCTGACCACAAAAAAGAACGAAGAAAAAAAGTTATGGCCATAAACAAATCAAAACAAAAACATTTGCCAAAAAGTCCGCGAACAATACTTTTTTTTTTGTCAGCGCGTGAAGTTCTAGCACAAAGCGCGCCGAATCACGTGTCAAAAATTCAGGGGAAAAACGAAAAATTGATCTGTGAAAAACGATTTCCGATATTTTAAGAAACGACTGGCAGGGTTTGAGGGAAAACACAGGATAAGTTGACGAACCTTAGAGGGCATGCTCTCGCTATGCAATGGATATGACAGCACTATGGTTGCGATTTTTTTAAGTATGCCTGTTTTTGAGAAATATTGCTGCATTTCTTCAAAACACACGGCCTCAAAAAATATCTTTGTCTCGCAGCAAACAACTTGATTTGCGTATAGAAATTATTTGATTTGATTTCAGGATTCGGGAGAAGGGCCGGAATGCACCGGCGTGTGGGCTGATATTAACTGTGAAGCTGCACGTTGATTTTTTTTTTTATCAGCTGATCATCAGGATATGCGTATTCGGGCCCAATTCATCACCGTTCAAGACATAAGGCTTGTCCAAGTGAATGCCAGCTTTACAACAGGACCAGCTCGGTTAGTAGTGTAGCAGTTGGTTGTTGGTAGGGGTACGAAAAGTTATTATCGAATCATAAAGATGATATCATGATGTCATTGCCAACCGCGGGCGATTGATGAGAGCAGGTGGGCGGCGACGATACACATCTGCTGCTGCAGACCATCCAAAACATAAATAACCAAACCCTCAAAGGGATTTAGAATATCAAGGCTGGTTGCCGCGGACCGAATTGCGATGAGACGGCACTGTGTTTACAAACCCTACGACAGAGAGAGAGGTGCACCAACCATTGTTTTTGCCTTATGAGGGTAGTTGCGTGAGGAACTCTATACCCCTCGCAAAAACTGATTTTGTCTCGTAGGGAAAACTTAGGGTTCTATCCGATGAGCGAAGCTGTGGGTCTACGGGCAAAAAACCGTTTAACTGTTTTGCGCGAATGCATGAACTTATGAGGACTTTTAAAGAAGAGTTGATGCACGAATACTGCGAGTATAGGTCTTTCTTGCCTCTCCCTGATGATCACTTCTGACGGAGGGGGCCAGCGGTTCCACTTTTCAGAAAAGCAGTAATGCCTCCATAACAAATACAGGGATACGGCGATGCCACAGCATTTTCACAATACGATGCAGCATGGTGCCCTCTTCCTTCGCCGTGTGATATTCGAGGGGGTGCTTACTTGAAGTCAGATTCCTAGCACGTGTAGGAGCTCTGACTGAGAAAAAGATACCCCAAAAAAACCGTCGATCAATCAATCCATGGGCTGTGCGCACTGCAAGCATACACATCACCAAGAACCAAAAAAAACTCAAACGCACACACAACGAAATGGAATTGCCGAGAAAACGGGAAGCTCCGAAGTTGCGTGAGTACCCCTCAGCCAGCCAGAACAGTGTGCGGGCGCCACAATAGCCCCTGCACCATGACGTAGCTCCTTCAGCACCTAAAACCATTGCCTTTCGTTCGAATATCTCCGCAAAAAAAACAACAACAATTCCCTTCGTTCCCCCGATGTATCATACGCCGGGAACAGTTTCATTTGTCAATTGCTACAAGACGGGGGTCTGCACCCCGTTTCAGACGCAAAAAACACAAACAATCCCAGATCTGCGATTGGGCTGCACAGATACGCGGAACACCTACCTCACTCACGTACGCGGTGATCACGGTCACAGCAACCATTTTTTCTTATACCCCCCACCTAAGGAGGTCCCTTGCCTCACCCAGGCAAGCCCTCCGTTCGAAGTGGAGCCATCCGCTAGGAGAGGTGCAGCAGACTCTAAGAATTTCCCTGAGCTCCTAACGCGAGGAGCGCAATCGATATATCACCCGAACCGTGACTTCGAAGGCCTTCGCTCGTGCAATCCGACCGATCAAGGTGCTCTCTATGCGCTGTGGTAGTGCTTAAGCAAATATACTCTCGAACAATGTTAGACATCCATGGCGGCTAATGACCGGTAGTTCGTCACTTGAGGGTGTCGATCGGAAACGAGAAGCCTTTTGACCCCATTAAAAGGTGCCACCCGCCTGTGACGTGGGATGGTCAAGTCTGCAAACAAAAACAAAAAAAGAAGGTGCAATCCGATGGACAACGATCAATCTCACGGCCTAGGCATGCAACAAAACGTAACTTTGAGAACGCCAAACCACATCGATCGGGTACTCGGTTAGTAGAAGTGGGGAGACTCGCCAGCCAGAAACCCTTTTTTTTTTGCCCCAAAGCACTATGTCTACCGCAGCACCCGCCGCGACCAAGGCAGCGGCATTAATAGGGGGGATGTCACGACGGTGTTACGACGGTGTTATGATGATGTTGTGATGATGATATGATGATGTTATGATGATGTTATGATGATGTTGTGATGATGTTATTACGATGTTATGATGATGTTATGACGATGTTGTGATGATGTTATCACGATGTTGTGATATACGACTCGTGCTAAGGTCGAGGTGCGAGCAGTTTTCGTCTGAAATGGTCTATGAATGACGGGGCTCCTCAACCCAACGATCATCGTCGGAAAAAATGGACTTTTTTTTTTTTCGCATGATTCTCGTTGTGCACCTAATAGGCCATGGCATTTTTCATCCGCGATAAAGCAGGTTTTTTGTTTTCCAAATCAGTATTTTGGGTTAGGAAGGACATGTCTTAACCTCCTCCTAAAGGTGAGGAACCTCTATCGCAGCACGCGTCAGCATGGATATAGTGGATATAGTGGGATCACTTTTTTCCGCTACGGGTTTGAAGCTCTGTACCTACCTCACCGAAAAGAGTATTTTAGGGCTATACTGGTATATGGTTTGTGCAGCGTGGTTATTACCATTCCCTGGCGGTTTCGTACCGCTAAAAAACGGCACCACCCTTTTAGAGCCCTCGTAGAACCCCTCCCTATACTAATTCCGAGTAAGTTTGTCGCAAAAACGGGTTTCCAGCTGTGAAGGCGTTAAGGCTGCAAAGAAGGAAGGGGGTAGCTCGACTCGCGCGAGTGACTTCCCTACCGTAGCCGTGGTCACACCTTCTATATCTTCCACACAAAACACCTACGCCCCCGGTGTATCGAACGACGCTTTCAAAGCTGGGTACACATCGATTAGTTTTTGGTCGAATTCATAACTGGTTGGAGTAGCAGCAGCAATCCTACTTTGACATATGAACAAAAAAAAAAGTGTTAGTGGCAAAACACTCCTCCCAAACACCATCCACCCACTGCAGACTCTTCTCCCGCCTGCGTTACTAAATAACCTGCACACTAAAAAAGGCAAAATGTTCCTCTCCAAAGCACTATCCGCTGCAGGCCTTTTCCCCTTGTTCACCACGACAAAAGCACCACTAAAAAGGCAAAAAATTACCTAGCGCCGCCAACTAGTTAGACACCCCTTTCCTCCAGCACAAAACACGAACCAAACAACACTAAATACCCTAAATACTCTTGTTCTTGCCGAGCACCACCAACGACAGGCATTTCTCCCTCCCTGCACCTTTACGAAGCAGCACTAAAAAGGCAAAGTACTTCTTCTACCAAGCTCTGTCAACTGCAGACATTCTTCCCATCTACCATTATTACCCTACAAGAGGAAACAGTGCAACACACCACAGACAAAAACGCGACTCGACCTCTCTCTCACACACTCACCCTCTCGCACACGTACACATCAGAGGAAAAACACAACCCACCTCCGCTAGGGTTTATGTCTGTTATGCCAGCTATTGTTTGGGCACATCTTGGGGTTTCTAAAACCATAGAGGTGGCGTAAACCTAAGCAGATTTTATTTTTCCCAGGCAAGCAGCATCTTTGCTTTAAGCTCCTTCCTTACCCAGGAAAAACTCTTAAAAAATAGCGGGGAAAATATAACAGAATGGATACAAGCCTAACGACCGCCAGGCGCCACTCCACTCCCTTTCACCCTCTCTTACACAACTAAAACGGCCCCTCTTTCACGCGTAATACCGCCCGCCACCCTTCACCCCATCACCAACCTTTCTACCAAAGCATGCATTACTCCATACTAATCCCAACAGCTTTGTCCGGTGCAAGTCCAAAAGGGTTGAAGCAAACCGTCCCCCACCGACGCCAAGTGTCTCTCTCTTTCTCACTAACACACAGCATCGCCCGATACCCCTGACACCGCACGCCACCCTGAGCGCCCGACTTCGCGTCTTTCTCACCCCTCCCCGGGCAAAAAATCCCTCGTTACGCCAACTAACACCGCACGCCCACTTGTGCGCCATTCACTACTACAAGTTTCTCTCCGCAGAAATTCCAAAAAGGTTTGTCCCCAAAAAGTTCAGCGCGGACAAGTCTAAAGGGGGTAAGCAAGAGCCACTCTTCCTCCCGTTCTCTTGCGCAGCCAAAAGCCCTCGTTACGCCTAACACCGCACGATACCCTGAGCGCCCAATTTCGCGTCTTTCTTACGCTCCGCTCTATCGCAAACAACCCCTCCTTACGCCTAGTACAACACGTAAACCCGCGCACTTTTCCTGAGACCCCCGCCCCCCGCGCGAACAATCTCTCGTTACGCCTAATACCGCACGCCCCCCTGCGCGCCGCCCCCCACCGGGGCGTTTTTCCGATCCCCGATAAACATGGCGCATTCCGTAGCGCGGGCCAATGATTCATCCGCATTCACCCCTACCGTTTGGCCACCGCCTCCACCAGAGGAACTCCTATCCGCCGTATTGGGATGATAGTTAGACCCGGGGGGGGGGGGCATTTGTGGTGACCCCGGGGGATGGGGATGTGGTTCGCCCCGGGGCGTTTGACCCGTTGCATACGGATTACTGGCCGTGGTAGGTAAAGCTGCCGGGAAAGGGCCGTGACCTTGGTGGTGGTATCCGTAGTAGTTAGGGCTGTGATGTGCCGGTTCCGATGAAACCGTCACAGGCGAAACTTTGTTGGAAGGGCTCGGCGCGTACGGGGCTTGGGCTTTCATCGGGCTGTTGGCGTCGAGATGTTGCGCTCCGTCGTTTGAGGAGGGCGCGTAGCAACGGGTGGAGTCCGAGTCAGACAAGGAGCGATGGCTGCCTCTGCGTAAGTAAACAGGAAAGAAATCAGAACGTGTTGGTTGGCGGAGGAAGGGGTGGAGGGCAGAGGGAGAGGAGAGGAGGGAGAGGGGGGAGAGGGGGGAGAGGGGGCAGAGGGGGCAGAGGAGGCAGAGGGAAGAGAAGGCGGGGGGGACGATGTCGGCTGAAGGTCTTGGGACAACATTGAGCATTAAAAAAAACTCAACTATTGGTTTTGTTTTCAACACGTTTTCCCTTTCAAGTCTCGAAGGGGTTACTGTTTATTTTGATTCCTTAAACGCGACCGGCATCTAAAATGGTCGAAAATCCCACTCCACTGCAGAAACAAAAAGGCTACCAAAAACAACCCTGGGTGTACTCGTACCTTTCTTCCAGCACGTCTTCGACGGTCACCACATCGAACCCAATGCGGTACGTCTGCTTCGTGTTGGCCACTGCGGCGGCGTTGGAAACTTCATATGCGTGCGAGTGCTGGCCGTTCGGCGACCGTGGCACAGCCGAGCCGGTCACCGATCCGGTCGCGGCTCCATAGCGACCGGGGCTATCCTGCTGGTGGACACAGCCATGGTGACCGGCCACGCTTCCATCGTCGTTTACGCTAGGGGGGGCTGGTGGTGTTAGAATGGTGAACGGACAGGCGCGATGATGTCGCAAAGGTGGAGGGGCCGGAACAACAGAGAGTTGAAGGGGCGGGGGGGGGTCATTTGGTTGCTTTTTGTGTATTCATGGTGTGGACGCAATGTTTTCTGGTCAATATCGGCCACCCTTTCGTTGTTGTTTACGGCCGAGGAGGCTTGAGTGGTAAGAAGGGTGGGGCGATAAAGCGTGACATGGATGGGGTGGGCTGGTGTTGTAATAATGGTGGACGAACAGGCGTGAAAAGGGCGGGGGGTGCCGGTACGATAAGAATGGTGGACGAACAGGCGTGGCATGGGAAGGGAGGGGCTCGTGTGACAAGAATGATCGACAGGCAGGCGCGGCGATGCAGCAAGGGTGGGGGAGACGGAACGATCGAGATGGAAAGAGGCGAGGGGAACGGTTGCTTTCGGTTAAGCTTTCGTCGTAGTTTGCGCGGGGGGATGCTGGTGTTGAAGAAATGGTAGGTTGAACGGGCACGAAATGGGTGGGTGGCCTCGCATTGTAAGGATGTTGGATGAACAAGCGCGACACGGGCGGGGGGTGATGATGTGATAAGCGTGGTGGACGCAGCCGTGATTGTTGAGCTCGTTGCAATAGGTCACGCTTCTGTCGTCGTTTTACGACGGGAAGGCCTGCTGTGATAACAATGGTAGGGCGAACAGGTGCAACAAGGTCGGGGGGGGGGCTGGCGTGATAAGAACGGTGAACGAAGGAGCGCGGCATGGCTGGGGGTGCTGTTGTGATAAGAATAGTTGACGCCGCCGTGGTCGTTGCGTATGTCGAGATCGGTCGTGCTTCCGTCGTAGTTTACGGGGTGGGGGGGGCTGGTGTTGTAAGAACGGTAGGTGAACAGGCACGACAAGCGCGAGAGGTGCAGATGTAGTATAAATGATAGATGAGCAGGCGCCATGGGCGGAGGATGCTGGTGTATGAGACGAACAGGCGCGACATGGGCGGGGGGGGCTGGTGTTGTAATAGTGGTGGACAAATAGGTGCGACATGGGGATGCTGGTGCCGTAAGAATGGTGGACAAACAAGCGCAACACGGGCGGGGGGTGCTGTTTTTTTCGAGAATGGTGGGTGACTAGGCGCGACGATGTAGGAAGGATGAAGGGTGAAGGAGGTGGAGCCAACGAGGATGGAAGGGACAGAGGGGGACGATTTGGGTATGTGTTGCACATCCAAAATTGGGACGCAATAATTTTTGACGGTAGGTACTTCGCTCCAGCAGCAGTAGCCAGTACCCTACCAAGTGGTTGATCGGAAACATGCACTACAATAGACGTTTGTCGTCTGCAGCCCTTCCCTCCCTCCTTCCCTCTCTCCCTCCCTCTCTCCCTCCCTCTCTCCCTCCCTCTCTCCCTCCCTCTCTCCCTCCCTCCCTCTCTCCCGCCCTCCCCCCCTCTCTTTTTCTCTCTCTCTCACCGCTCTGCTGACGCGGTGTGCACGAACTCCTGGTACCCCCGCTCTCCATGGCAGGGGGCGCACAAGCCATCGGGGAACCTCCAGAAGACGAAGGGAAGACCTCCGGGTGCAACGGACCGAAAAATTTGCTCGACGGCATGACCCCTTGCTGGCCGTCCCGGTACATGCCATTCCCGCGGTCGCCTTGTTGTTCAGGGACCAGGGGAACGGGGAAGGGGTACGGGTAGAAGGTAGGGGTGATCGGTGAGGGGTAAGGGGTAAGGGTAAGGCTAGGGGTAAGGGTAAGGGAAATGGGAAGCAGAAGGGAATTTCTACGGGTAAGGGTCAGAGAAATGGTCAGGGAAAGAGTAAGGGTAAGGTTAAGGGTAAGGGCATGGAAAATAATGAAAGGAAGGGGTAAGGGCAAGGGCAATGGGTAAGGCGGCAAAGGAAGAGGTTGTTGGGGGGTATCTCCGCACGAGGGATGCGCAGCTGCTAGAGTACGGTGAAAATCCTGCAGGAGGTAATCACGATCAATCGGGATCAGCCAACTACTTGCTGCGTGCGCTTCGGCTCCGGAGAGCATACATAAATAATGGCGCTCCAGGCCTGTGGTGGTCACCGGTTGTGTCCAACAAACCAGGACGGGGAATAAAAGGAAGAGTGTGAGGGTGTGCGCGCAAGGCATGATATCAGTCGCACTCGGCCGAACAGAAAACAACACGTACACTTGAGGTCTGCCAAACGAGGCGTAACCCTGCAAACGAAAATTGAAACCCCCTCTTGGAATAGACTGGTTTATTGGGGCTCCATCGTGTGAACAGGTGGGTTAATTCCACGTTCAGAAACTACCAGAACGGCTCACTACATTGCTGCTGCTGTGTTTTACGAGCTAAGGGGTATACCAAGTACGAAGTATGTTACTACTGTTTTATTGACATCAAATCGATAAGCTACTGACTGCTGCTGTGTAGCCAAGTGGCTACCCTTACTGTGTGCTGAAGAGAGGAGTGGTGTTAGGTATCGGTCGTTTCCAATCAGACAGGAAGAGTAGATGAAGAGGAAGCGCGAGAGGATGCGAGCGTGGGGCGCGATCGAGATACACTGTTAAATGAAGAATGATAAAACATGCATATGGAAAACCTTCCTAGAAGAACTAACGGTTGCTCGGGGACTGTCGTCGCGGGTCGCGGATGACTTCTCTGATTTCAACCAAAGCGTCACGTACAAGATGCAGGCCGTTTATGCGCGCATCGGGGTCAGAAGTCAATACCCATCAAGATCGCAGTCTGCTTTCGCATTGTGCTCAATGATTAAGAACTATGCCTTTCACGGCTCGAGAGTCGAAACTCTTTAGAAGACACGACAGAGTAGGTTTATGCCACATGCTTTAAGTATCAAACAACAGAAGATTTAGAACCAAGTCATTGGGCGATCAATTTGATGAAAAAAAAAGTCAAGTTTTGACTGTCTTACCTCCACCGAGGGGTCGTATTACGGATACATATGTTACCATCTAGAAACAATAGCCTGTAGCCACTGATCGTCGGCTGCCGCTGCATTGTAATTCATCATTAGGGATGCGATTTGCCAGCCCTTCTAAGACGGCGTCGTGTTGATCAAACAATATCCCGTATTAGGAGAGCTGAAAAATGCATTCCATGTGGTAAAGTACAACACATCGGTAGCCGGCGATCGGTGACTACTGGCAGCTGCTTATGTGGCAAAATAGCTATCCTTAATACGACCCTTCGATGGATGTGGCATTTCAAACTCGCCCTATTCAGCTATCAAGTTAGATTACCTAACAACTTGGTTTATTATGATCTTTCTTGATACTTCCTGCAAGTGCCATAACCTACTCCGTTGTGCCTTGTCGGCTTTTAAAAAAAAAAATAAAACCTGTTTGACATACGTGTACATTTAATTGTCTGCGTATTTACGTGGGCAGCCGTTGCTATATACCAGGCTTATCGCATAAAACTTTCAGTGCCCCCTTGCGGCGTCGCAACACCATCAACCGTTCCTGCTTGGATGACACGACACTTGTTTTCTCTCGTGGATGATCCTGACGAACGTGAAATACGGAAGCTGACGACGATTCTACGAATGCGAGGCTCATAACCTGACGGAATGGCGCGTGCTGCGATAGGGGCTTCACTTTGGGCAAAAAAAATGTATTATTCTTACTTAAACGAGATCTCCAGTTAAGGAACTACTCAACAGTTAATGCCGGAATACCAGTAGTTCACACTATGATTCGGCATATATCTCGGCCGTAGGATTGTTCACTGGGTTATCAAGGGTCCAGAGTTTAGGAGGAGTAAAGAGTGTCCTGAGGGAGGAGCCCCAAAACCTTAGGTGCACCCGTAGCGTAGCATGTAGCATGCATCGAAGTTAAGGCGGTGTAGGAAGAGACTGCAGATGAGGATTCGACATTACGGGCAAGGGTAAGGCAAAGGGTAAGGGTAAGGGCAAGGATAAGGGCAAGGACAAGAGTACGGGTAAGGGAAAAGAGTACGGGTAAGGGAAAAGAGTACGGGTAAGGGTAAAAGGTAAAACAAAAACAAAGCACACCACCAACAAAACGCAGACTCATTCGTACATGCCTTGAACTACCAGCAATAACAATCCCTAATAATTTTCCACACCTCCGTGTTGGTCTTGGGCAGGCTCCACCGGGGGGGCGGTCGGCGGCGGTCGATCCGCCTCCCCGCCAACAACGCCATGGTACCACCCCCCGCCATACGCTGCAGCACCCCCTCCATACCCCCCAGCAGCACCATCTCCATTATTAGCGTTGTACGCGCCCTGCTGGTGACTCGCTGATCCCGAAACATCGGGCACCCCGGTGGTGGGGAAATAGCCGTCGCTGTCCGCCCAAACCGACTCGTTCGTCGCTTCGTGGAGGTAGTACGGGTACCCGGTCGCGGGATCGAAGTGAATCACCCAGCCTGCCGGGGGCTGAGAGGGAAGCGGGGGGGGGGGGGGGGGGGGGGGAGGAGGGACGGAGGAGGTGGAGGAGGAGGGAGGGAGGGGGAAAGGAGGGAGGAGGATTGGGCGGGGAGGGGAGACGGTAGGGTGGGGGTGATTTCAGAGTGATTTACAAGAGTTAAGTAATGGTAGAAGTTGTACATTCCGGTAAAAATTAGGTGCAGGGATTTTTTCCAGGGTAGTCCTCGGGAAAATTCCCGAGGTAATTTTCCCGTGCTGTACGTCGGTCCCGGTACTCGGCGGAATACCGTCATATTTGGGCAAACCGTGTATCGCCGAAGGCGGTACCGTCAAAAATCGAAAAACCGTCAACCGTTTAAAAAGTACCGTCATTTTGCAGCACCGCCATAAAAGTACCGTCAAATAAGCGAAGTACCGTTTCCCGTTTAGAAAAACCGTCATATTCAGAACCGTCAAAGATTGTAGGGTGATGGTTTTCATTGAATGTTTTCATGTTTTAGGTTTTATTGTTTTATTGTTTACAGTAGTAGTATTGTTTTATTGTCTTATTTTGGTGCTAAATGTCTAAATGTTGTTTCGCGTGAGGCTGGTGAGTTTGTCAGCTTGACGGTTCGACGATTAGTCTAGCCTCTATTCGTCCGTTCTATATAGGTATGCAGGAACATCAGCGGGGTGGCGCCGGCATGCTTGATCGCCGCCCGGCAGGTACTGTCAAGTATTTCGTCATTCGTAATTCTGTATTTCTCAGTGGCGGAACCGTCATATTTCAGTACACTCAAAAAAGTACCGTCAAATTTGGCAGTACCGGGACAGGTACCGTCGTTTTGCAGTACCGCCAAAAAAGTACCGTCAAATATCGAAAAACCGTCTACCGTCTAGAAAATACCGTCACTTTTCGATACCGCCGAAAAAGTACCGTCAAATTCGGCGATACCGTGTACCGCCAAAAGTGGTACCGTGAGAAATCGAAATACCGTCAACCGTTTGAAAAGTACCGTCATTTCGCAATACCGTCCGATCTAGTACCGTAAAAAAAAACGGTACCGAGGACTACCCTGATTTTTTCGGTACTACGGTTACAACAATACACGGAAAAAAATGCCAGAGGGCAGCAGTAGGTGGAATTATCTGGACAACCCGGTCGGCGCCAACGTTGCGCAAAAAGTCCAGTTTCTGCAACATAAGGAAATGTTTTTTTACAAGAGAAAATACGTGAACAAGGCATGCTTATTCGTTTAGTCGTTAATTTTTCCGTCCGACCTTGTGCAGCGCGAGTGACAACCTAAAAAAATGACGAAGAAAACACAAAACGAAGGCTACCTCGATAAATGAAAAACGTAAATGTACGACAGGAAAAAGGGATACGGCAAACAAAAGGGGATACTAAGTGTCATGCAGTAGCGGTACGTAGATGTTGAGCTGTGAGCTGCCAACGGAGAGGTGAATGAAGGAGACCACCCACCCTGAAGAGAGCGCTTACCAACACCGACAACCTTGCGCCCCCCCGGGGGCTTCTAGGACGACAGGTACAAACCCCCTAAAACCATTTCAAAAAAATCCAGCGGTAATCACCCAGACCGAATGACGTACAACTAAAATTGTAGTTCCAAGTATATAGACATACCAAGCGCCCGAAAAACAGTAAATAAAAAATAAAACGCTGAAACTCCGACCGGTTCACGCCATATTGCTGCATTCAGATTCTATTTTAAAAAAAACAATCAGTTTGCGTTCTGCTGCTTCGTTCAATTCAATTACAAAAACATCTCACACAGAAACTCGGACCGAAAAACGATGCGGGCTTACTTACCGGGCAGGTGTCGGTACGAGACGTGGTGTAGTGCTGCTGTGCCGCTGCAGCAGTGCTTGCCGATGTAGCCTCGTCCGCCCATGGGTCTGCCCAAATCGATTCCCCTGGTCCCGAAGCACGGTGCGAAAGTAGAACCATAGCGGCATGGCCAAAGCACAAGGGCTGTTAGACGCGTGCTATGGTAGCGATGGCATTTTAGGCCATAACATTGTTGACTTGCGACGGTCCTCGGTTTTGATCAGACGTCGATTAGGTGGTCGGAGGTCTTCATGACGTGGACCCATCCATTTCCCCGCAGGAAATGTGATGACCGCATACGCGGCGGCCTCGCATACCGCGCAGCACCTCTCACGGTTAATTTCGCACGCCCGACACGGCAGGGTCATAGCAGCTTCACATCGCAGTCCAAAGAGTATTAACATAGAGTATGACCATAACAAAAATCTATTGGTTGGTGATTGTCAAAGGTCTTAATGGCACGCGCGGGTCCCTTCCCGTGCAAAAAAAGGCGATGGCACCTCCGAGGGCACGTTGTTAGCACTTACTCGATACTATGGTTGAGGGTGACTGTGTACAATGCGATCATAGCTAGCCAAACCTTAACACTAACCCTAATTCTGACCCCAACCCGAACAACCATTGTTTCGGACTGATCCTGTCCTTCTTGTACACACTGTTCGTCAACCATGGTGTCGAATAGGTTGTAACGCCTACTGAAAAAAAACGTAAGCGGCCTCGACAACAGCAAGCGACTTCAGCTGCATGTCGCACGTAGACTCGGCACCGTAGATGAAGTGCCATCATATCTTTACATTGCAGCGTTCGAGGCTGATGCGCGGGCGGCGACAACGGACAATCCAACCCCTTTTCAAGAGTCTTCGGCTACACCGACCGGACCATGCGACACGTTGGTCGTTAGGATGGGCCAGTGCTGCCAAGAGCTGCCATTGGGTGATGAGAAGGAGTAGATACCATGTGTCAATCATCGGTTTTCGGCGGACGTTAGACTGCCCCATGGAGGATATCATGGAAAAATATTTTAAAAGTCACTGGGACCCTACGACAAACCATTTTAAACAATATCATGAACTCCCTAACAGCAAAACCAACGATAGCTAGCACACTAAATCTTCGTAGAAGATATACAGGTAACACACATCCACGACGAAAAATCGACTCTATCTTCGCAAAAAAACATGCAGGTAACACAAAGCCACGATGACCAGTAACCGACAACATCTTGCTACAACTCATAACATGTACGCCTGGAAATAGTAGACCTTGACAGCGAAAGACAATCAAAGCGTACGCTGCAGCCGCTACAAGCAGTAAACGTGCGGATCGAGCAGCGACTTCTTACTAGTCTTCGGCTGCATCGACTGGGTCATTCGACACGCGCGCTGAAATCCACAAATACCATACCATAAAGTAAACGCGTGCCATGATACAGGTGTTATTGTTTTTTTAATACCGGGCTTAACCCAACCAAGATGATCGTTTTTTTTTTTTTCTTCTTTTTTCATATTTTACGATAACCTTGGTTTTATTATTAGGTTACGAGGTTATTCATCGGGTAGCACCTATATTTATCTCCAAACCAGTCTTCCTCGGTGAGGTACACAGAGCTCCTCATCAGGTTATGAGCCTCAAATGAAAAAAAGAAGTGGTGCATGGTACGACACGTCTCTACCGTAGCATTCGTCAGTTTATTAGTTAGTACAACTGCAGTACTTCACGTTTAGAAAAAGCACAGTCCGGGGAGGCCCGTCTGACCGTGTGCCTCCCAAATCAGGGCTATTCACGAGACATGAACCCACCTGCAGGTCGGGTCTTCGAAATTTCGCGGGTCGATTCGGGTCGAGTCAAGAGGTGTTTGGATCGAGTTCCTTGACGGGTTTGACGGCTGTCCGTCAAGGAGCAAGAGTGCCGTCAACCCACGTCTTGGGTCTTAAGTAGTAAATGTTTTTCCATCGTTGTCGTATTCATAGCACAGGTAAAAACCGCTTCTATGGCCCTTCGGCCTGCTACGCAAGAACTTCAGCGACTGACTACACAATCGGTAAAAACTTGTGTGAACCACAATATCTCTGAGCGCTCTTTTGTTTTGAAGCGTTTTCTTATGATAAGGGCCCGTCCAAACGAGGGAAAAAAATGACCAAAAAAATGGAAGAAAAAAAAAAAACGAAAAGAAGAATTAAAGAATAGCCGAGTTTCCTTGGTCAGATAGCAGAAACTAGGAATAGAGATCCCGATAAACCCGTTTTGCTTTTTTCGTTTTTTTTTAATCCCCAAACTAGTGAAATAAATGAAATGGGGTCAAAATAAACGAAATATTGGATAAACAGCGCGAAGAGCAACATAGGGTGACCGGTTTGCAGGCGCACTGCTGTGGGTGGGGTAGTGCGTGAGGCTGCCACGGCGCTTGTCCGCCGTCGAAGCCAGCATATATAGGTAGAGTATGACCAAGCGGTGTTTGTGCAAGTAACCAGAGGGTCAGGACGTGGCTGTGGCAATTATTTTTCGATGAGGGTTGCACTCGTTAATCCTACGGCTGCCGATGAGGGTGCCACTCGTTAATCCAACGGCTGCCGACAAACAACCACGACCAAAGCACAACTTCTAGAGCCCTCCCGGGGGAACGGATTGGACCATGAGACATCGCCTACTCTCAGGAGTTCCTCGGGCGTGCGAGTTGGGTGAGTTCAGCTGTGTCGTTGGGTGCATTCGCCGCGAATCGGTGTGCTGTGGCGGTTGAACTATTCTGTCATGTTCACCGCGAGTTTTAGCGTGAAATATCAATAATTTCCAGTTTCTGTTTCAGATATTTTTGGGTGTCGTTTGGTAGAACATGCTCCTTTATAAAAAAACGAAAGGATCTTCCCTTTTTCGTTTTTTTTTTTCGTTTTCTCTTTTTTTTTTCTTCTCGTTTGGACGGGCTGCCGCACGCTAACCCCTTTGAATTAGGGTGGGAAACAACATTCATTGCAGTTCGAATAAAACAACAGCGGGCGGCCATTCATAGTATAGCTCGTAATAGTTACTCGTATACCTTAACATGCTTATCCGTACCGGTGATTTCGCTGTAGTAGTAGGCGTTTCCGTCGTTGTCGTAGCACAGGTGCCATCCGCTGCCGTCGCTCTCTTGTGCCGCCGCCGCGACCTCCGCGGCAGAAGGGGGGGGAGGGGGGAGTTGAGCCTCCGGGCCGCCGCTGTTTGTGGCATTGTCCTGGCCTTTTTGTTTCTTCGCATTCTTGTCGACTGGTTTCTTCGGCGCGCTGCACATATAACATAAGTTGGCGTTGTGGTTAAGGGGGTGGGGGGGGAAGAACACATATGGTGACGTCTTTTGGTGAACTTTTGTTTTCATTTTTGGGGAAGAAGGGGGAAAGAAAAGACCTACATGGTGGTGTTTTTGTGTGGTTTTTTCGTTTTTCGTTAGGGCAAGGATGGGGGGGGGAAACATGCAAGGTGGCGTGTTCTTCTATATGGTTTTCGCTTTCGTTTTCGTTTTCGGGCAAGGAGAGGGAAAACACAATGTAAAGGTAGTGTTTTCGTTTTTGTTTTCGTTTTAGTTATGGGAAGGAGTAGGAAGGCACTTGAAAATGTGACGTTTTTTTTTCGTTTTTTTCGTTCCGAAGGGGAAGGAGAGGGAAGCACTTACAATGTTTCGATTTTTTGTTTACGTTTTCGTTTTGTACGAGAGGGAAAAGGAACATACTTGTACCTGAAAGTTGGCGATTTTTACGTTTTTTTTTCATTTTCAGCAGAGCAAGGAGGAGGAAAACATATAGTGTTGACCTCGTCATTTTGTTTTCCGTTCGTAAGGGAAGGAGAAGAAAGGAAAACGCACTTAAGGTGGCATGTTTTTTGTGTTTTTCGTATTCGGGGAAGGAGCGAAAACACACATGTAAGATGGCGTTTTTCGTTTACTTTTCGGTTTGGTTATATATTGCGGCGTTTTCTTTTGGTTTTCATTTTAAGAGAAAAATACGAACAGCGCCAGGCAACAGCAACCAGGGTCCACGATTGGGGGATTTGTTTCGACGATGGCAAACACATTGCAAACCACAACTCACGCCAGTCAGATATTAAGAGATACAACTCCTCATGTTGCCGCCCGCAAATCACAGCCCTTTAATACCCCGTCAACTGCTATTTACACTACGCGACAGCACTTAAAAAAATGGCAGCCAAGAATTTCAGGCTCGAGTTTTAAACAAACATTAGAGTATGGCCTTTTACGTCCTGAAAATAGTATAGGATGCACGCTGCCTTACGCGAGAACTCCAGTCTGGCCAGAAATAAGATATTCCTAAATGGTGTCGGACACAGTAGTTGCCGATGTATACTATTCATGATGGTGCAGTCACAGCCCTGGTACAGAACCTTCGAATGGGATTCGGCGTCAATTCTCACTCACCATCACAGCTTGACGCAGCCCGACTTGATTCCAAAACGGCAGACACACGATCTACTGTTATACGAGACGATCTAAGAATATCTACGTAAGAATACATGTTATAAAAAAGAAGAATGGATACTTCTTCCTCTGTGCCATAAGTAAAGGTCGTTATGATCATACAGACACTTGACCGTGTCCGATGCCGTAGGCGATAAGATTTTTGAAATCTTTGGCGTTTTTTTAGTTAAAATCTGTTTTCCTCATTTTTTTTGGCACGCACTACCCAGCATGCATGAACGCCGGAAAAAAGAAAAAAAAGTCCGCCCCCAAAAGGTCTTTTTTCGCCCCTTTTCGTGAAAAAGGTGAGCAGGTCCCGAAACCGCGGAAAAAATGGCTAAAATCGCAAAAAGACGAAAAAACTTCTCTTTTTTTTCCGATTCATTGCTGGTGTACGACACCTTACGTCCCGTCCACAACCAGTTGGGCACGTATCGGCCTTAGTTTACTACGCAATAGGCAAATTTCGTCGAATTTACGCCGAAAATGGTACGAAATGGTCGAAATCAGTCGAAACTTGGTCATCTTCGACACACTAATTCTCAGTAAGTTCGACTTGGATTGTTTTTTTTTGTTTTTTTTGGTGAGCATCACCGCATCTATGGCGTTCTCCCAAACCTAGCAATAGCATCGTAGGCAACTCCGTTGGCGAGATATGATCTGCGCCCCATAAGGACCTTTGCTTATGGCACAGAGGAAGGACCTTTGCTTATGGCACGGAGGAAGGACCTTTACTTATGGCACAGAGGAAGGACCTTTGCTTATGGCACGGAGGAAGGACCTTTACTTATGGCACAAAGGAAGGACCTTTACTTATGGCACAGAGGAAGTATAAAGTTAGCAAGATAGTCTACTGTAGATCGTGACCAGTCCGGTTTATGCTAAAACTCGGCGTCAACTTTCACCTCAACAGCTTGACGCAGCCCGAGTGTCCCTTCAGCTCCGCAAACTGAAGAGCCGTGTGTCCTGAGCGGCTCAGGGCGTCTGTGTCGACGCCGGCTCGGAGAAGCGCTGATACGCAAGCTTGCCGACCGTGGTAACACGCCTGTGTTCACACGGACGGCGTCAAGGGGGTAACCTGGTTTTTCAGCTTCTCGACGTATTTTTTCAGCTTCTCACATTCGCTTCGCGGCAGGGGCAAGTCAGGTTAGAGGCAGGGGGGCAGGGAAGAAAAGGCTTTCTGCGTGCAAACTACTGTACAAGTATGTGCACGACGCATCACCTAAGAAACTCCAATTTTGGTGCAAAAGTCAAGAAATTATCGCGTCGTATTACTCAAGAAAGAAGAAGCACAACGACAGCCATACCCGGCCTGCAGATTTTTCGAAGTGCGCGATCGTTCATGCCTGGATCGCGCGAAATCTGGCACAGGAACCATTGCCGGTAATAGAAATAGTGAGTGGAATCATGTCAGCCTCACTCAGCCTCGTGATGCTGGTGGGCGAGTTTTGAATGCCACGACCGGCGGCCGATAACCGGATAACGGTGGCCGATTTTTGCGCGGCTTCTATCAATCCCTTCACAAGACCCAGCAGCACGGAGCGACGCCACTCGGCACAATCCATCTGTACACCCCGTTCGTTGATGAGAAGTCGCCGGGCTTTCTTGCCACGTGTTAAGGAAACACCAATCAATCTAAACATGTGTGTAAAACAGATCACAAGAAGACAACCACAGCAGTCAGTGCATACCTACGTGAGGATCATCGACGAAATTCAATCGGTCAAATTCTCAACCCCGCCCCGGACGTATTTTGTAAGCGCGATAGGTTCATGAACCAGACACACGGGGGGAAGGAATCGAGTCCGGCCACAACAGACGTGTTGTCGTGCAGCTGCTGTATAATGAAGCGTTATTCAGTGGGGTTGTTAGGAGCTCGGTTTTCTCTGGACGGCGTGTTTCAGAGGGGTCGGCTGTCATCAGGGCAATGTTCAATGTTATTCGAAGCGGATGAATCATACGGGTGATCGTTCTTCATGAGCCCTACCAGGTACTCTCTATGTAGTGCTCGAGTTGCTGTCACAGCTATTACAATGATGTGATAAAATCTTTCTACGATGTGAAAACTTCCTGCTGGCCTTCTGATACTATCACCCGGGGAGAGTCGCCGACCTGTCTATACATCCTTCGCGAGTTCATCCAAACCCTGCACCAAGTAGTAGCACGCGCGATCGAAGGACAACGTCACGCACAGCTTGCAAAGATGTGTTTCGACAAAATTCGCGATTTCAACCAGCTAAGCAAGGTGTCCTCAGTCTAATTCCAAGTAATTTTGTCCCAAAAAAAGGGGTTGAAGTTCTAGAGGGGGTACTAATTCTTAATATTAAAACGCCCACCTCACTTTCCTCTGCCCTCCTTCTACGTACGTACGTACGTACGTAAAGATCTTCCACATTCTCGTATTACAAACTAATAATAATAAACACCGATACAACAGCCGACGTATTATTGTAGTGTTCTTCGTTTTTGGGTAAAACAAGAGTCGAGGTATTACGCACTCTCCGCAGATTGCAGAGATGGGGATCGATCACTCAAGTGGTCGAAGTCACATCTGACGTATTTGAAAAACTTTTCTTTTAACAAGTCATCACATACATGCTGGGTTGGTTCACTTATTACGTGCTAGGGTAGACTACAGCAGTGGAGGCTTACCACGTGGAGCGGAGGATTCCCGTATCTATCTCGGGCGTACAGGTCGCCTCCCGAGCGAACGTATTTCGTGACGATGGCGACGTTCCCTGCCCAACAAACGGGCAGACAGACATGTTGGCGTGTTACTCATCTCGCGGAGTCTTGCGTCCTCGTACGTACCAGTATAGACGGAAATGTAATAACCGTTTCATAGTAATATTAATGCAAAACAGTCTTTATATTTATGTCCAAAACGGCAAGTTTTGTAAGTCTTGGCTAACGGTGCAATGTACCCCTTTCTACGTGGAAATAAAGACCGGTTGAATATTAACATGAACATAAAAACGACCCTTACATTTACGCACAGTGCAGTGCAGTATAGCTACTGCTGTAGCTAGTAGAGTAAAGTCACACGGCGCGCCCTTTCGGCTAGATTTTTTGGACGCCAGCCCGTGGGGAAAGAAGGTCGCAGAATCGTACGACGTACGCCGCCCGCCAACAAACAGCTCTTCGACGACTACTAAGACTATTAAAAGCTACTCTTGACTTCGCCGAGAATAGCCAAGACACAGCCGGCGCCTAACTCTACCACCAGCCCTGCGAGTGCTATCAATAGAGCTGAAAGCTTCAAGAAAGTATCATACGAACAGGAAGAAATAAGAAACTTGATTAAAAAAGTTATTTCATATACGTCAACTGTGAATTCGACCGGTTGAATGGTAAATACTTTACGTACCTCGCCTGGCCGCAGTATGCACGTCCACAGGAGCCATATCTGATACCAGGTATATCTAAATAACACAGCAGGAAGAGCCTGAATTTCGCCGAATATCCACACGCGCTTCTTCGCTTGTAGGTGTCTTGTAAGCTCTCTCCCTCTCGAGGGCACACAACACCAGTGTTGGTGTAGCGTATACCAGGGTAGTACCAGTCTTGGTGTACACGCTTAACCCCGTTGGTCCCTCCGGCCTGCCTCCTCCTCCCCCTGTGTCCTCTCTTGTTTATTGTTGTCACACCCACTTCCTCTTGAGGGGTGGGGGGGTACTGTAATTAAGTCTGCCCGACGGTCGGTCAATTGCTTCCAGAAAAAAATCCAACACCTATTACGCCGCACTATCGAAAAGCCCCAACCGGCACCTATTACGCCGCGAAATGCGAACGATCTCTCGAATGAGGAATATGAGGAGCTTTGTTGTTGTTTCTCGAAAGCTTGCTTCTGCTCTGCTGTGCGTAGTAGGTCACACCTCTCGGCACGAGACATACACGGAGGGAGAGGGTACCTTGTTTACCTCGAACGGAAGTGTTGACACATGGCTGAAGGTGTTCATCCGGGGGGGGGTCATGGTGCGCATGGTGGTGGTGGAAGGGCAACGGGCTCGTTGTATTCGTTCGACAATGCTAGGGATGCGGCGAAACACGGTGAGCTGCTGAAGGTGATGGTGGTTGTGGTGGTTGGGGTGGTGATGGTGGCAGTGGTGGTGGTGATGGTCATGGTGGTGGTGGTGATGGTCATGATGGTGGTCGCGATGGTGCAGATGCCGCTGCTACTGCTGCTGCTGCTGCCGCTGACAATGATGCTCTTCGGCTTGCTGATGACGCTGTTCGGCTGTGTAAAAAACGATCAGCACCGCTGCTGCCGATTGTGACGTGTCGCCGTTGCCGCTGCTGTTCCTGTGAGCTGCTGCTTGTGATATGCTGATACTCTGATGATGCCGTAGTCGCTGCTGTTGCTGTTGTTGGTGCTGCTGTGTGACAATCGAAAAACACCGCTGCTGCCGTGGCTGCTTCTGCTAGTGTTGCTGCTGCTTCTTGCGAAGGTCAAACGACGACAAACGACACCTATTCCGGCGTTATATATATACCAGCAGCAGTAGCTTCTTACCGCCCTTCTCGTTGAAATAGTTCGGGCTCTTTTCCTCTTTAAGCAACGGATTGGTTCGTGTTGATGTTGGGGCGCATTTTGATGCAGCCCTTCTGTCCTGGTGGACGAACCTCGGAAGACGTGAACAGCACTGCTGCTACTGAACCAGTAAGCGCAAGTCACAAGCCACTCTACACCATATGTACCGCTGCTTGCTTGTGCTCGACATCCTAAAGATTGCACACAAAACGCGCGGCTGCTTATTTTTCGTCTCTTCTGTCGGCTGATGTTAAGCTTCTTTCAACATAAACAACAGGCAGGTTGTTCCGGGCATCAGTAACGAAGGTCCGATCACGTTACTGAGCGTCAACACAATCCAGGAGCCAGTCTGATGTCGAACATACAGCAGTTGCTTACCTTCTGCACCACGTTCTATAAATAATATACTGCTGCCGCGCACACAAAACACAAACGGTCATTAGACTACCCTTACTTAGTTGATGATGGTATTCTTTCATATATATGAGAGTACATGACGCGCCTACAGGCGGTTTGTTCCGGGTACCAGCAAGTTCTTTTCGTTCAAAATGCCATGTTATTTTTGTAACCAGGGACCGATTACATCCAATCTTACATAAACATACGGTAGGGCTGCCTACACTTCTGCACACAGCGTCCTAATATACTTTGCGCACACAAAGACACGAAGCAACCTTTTCACGGTGGCGGCTGTTTATTATGCGTATTCTAACAACAAAACAGACACAGAGGCGAGGTTGTTCCGGGTACCAGGTCATTTGTGAGATGAAGGTCCTCTCGCAGCAGTTCTAATAAGCGTCAACCACGAGGAAGTCCAGCGTGTAGCTGCAGGTATTATTGTGCACAACTTCCTACTGGGGCATACATTACACGCAGACCACAAACAGTCAGAAGCTGCTCTTACAGTGTTCTGGGTGCCAGGTTGTGTGTAACGAACATCCGACTCAGTTGTGTGCTACAGATAATTCAGTACGTACGAAAGGGGTGTGGTATTAATAGCAGTTTTTTCGGCTAAATATAATGTTTTCTGGATGACGAGACTCGTTAACCCAAATTCGATGGAAATTAAGCCCTTTTTGTTCGCTGGTTTTTTTTCTCTCGTTTCATTAGACTAGACTATATACCTACTATTAATAATATTTTGGTCATTGGATTGTTCACCGGCGGGTTGAGCATTTTTTTTTCCCCGAAATCGGTTTTTGGGTGGTGAGATTTAGAGCTCTCCTCAACCCACAAGAACCTTGTTGACGGAAACAAACTTGGTGTACCCCCTTTTTTTTTCACACATGTATCTACTTTCCAGCTTCTGGACAAGCCCGTGGCCACAGGTGTCGTCCCTTCTCCCCCCCCGGTTCTTGAGCATTCAGCTTTTCTCGCGCATAGGGTTCAGTAATTCCATTGCTCGTCAATATTTCATCGAGTGTTGCTAACTCACGCTCTCGCGCTTCCCGCAAGTCAGTTTGTGCACAAAAAAAAGTCCCCGACACGACGAATTTATACGAGTATGCACTCGGGAGGATTCGAACTCACGAAACTAACCTAGATATACCAGGCTCGAGGACAACCTGATACGCCACCACGGGGCGACCGGCTACCGTGCTATGACCCAGAGAGTTTTTTCGGGGCATTTTTTTCTCAGTGGCACCGTGTCCTTCGCGCGAGTGTCCGCCCCCGCTGTTCCTTTCGCGGCCTTGTGAGCTTTCGTGCGGTTGAAACAAATGGGCGATCGATACTTGTAGTATGGATCCGCGTAACGAAATAGGGTGTAAGCTACGCGCGGCGCCAAAAAGAAAGAAGAAAAAACGCGGCATTTTTGTGCGCCCGGGTGAGGTGCAGAGTCAATCGTGCGAGTGGCCCAAAGCCAGTAGTGAAAAAATAGAAAAAGGGGTATTAACGATATGACCCTATACTACGTTTTAATGACGCGTGCTACGTTGATAGAGCTGCACCACTTTTTTTCTTAATACTACCCCTCAATTGGGGGGCTGAAGCCCTTGAGAGCCCCCGAACCCCTCCCTATACTAAATCCAAGTAAGTTTGTCCCCAAAAACGGGTTTCCAGTTGTAAAAGGGTTGAGAGACCTCTCCCAGAAAACCTGATTTGGAGCAAAATACAACGGCTCCCCAGGCGGATGAAAAATCTCATGGGGCCTAAGAGAGTACACGACGAGAATCTCATGCAAAGAAAAAATGACCGATTTCCGACGATTTTGGGATAAGGAGCGATTTCGAGGTCATTCAGAAACCTTTTCAGACAAAAAAAGGTATACCGTATACACTGCTATCGTAGCACGCGTACCCCCTACTACTACTACTACTGCTACTACTACTACCGTTACTACTACTGCTGCTGCTGCTGCTACTACTACTACTGCTACTGCTGCTACTATAACTACTACTACTACTGCTACTGCTGCTACTACTACTACTGCTACTACTGCTACTACTGCTACTACTGCTACTACTGCTGCTACTGCTACTACTGCTACTACTGCTACTACTATTGTGATAGCCTTACTCCCATGCGTCTGATTAATAGCATTTCTGACCGTCAGACAGAACCCAGTCTATAACGTACCCTTGGCGGCTTATTTTCGCGGTGGTGTGTACGTCCTTCTAACAGTAAATATCCCACTGCACGAAACACGTACATAGTCTTTTTTGTGAAAGAAGCGCGTAACGTCGCGACGCCACCAACGCAGTTTAAACTGTACAGCTACGTTATGTTCGCTCCTAGGTATGATACTGCAATATACAAAATATGACTGACACTCTATTACAATATACCAGGTTATTTTGCGTAATGAAGGCCCGATCACGTTGCTGTTGAGCGTTGTAAGCCCAATCGCGTTGTTGATGAACGCCTCCACTAGCTAGCCTCAAGCAGGAGCCAGCCTAACGTGCAGCTGCTCATGCTTCGCGCACGACTTCCTAAAATATTTGGCACGAAACACAACTCCATCGGGGGAGAAAATAAAGTGTGCTTTTTTCATCCGATACCTGGTGAGCAGAGAAGTCAATTTTTGTTCCGGCGGCCATCGCGCTATTTGCGTACATGGTGAAGGTCCGACAACCAAGCACGCAGAAAGTGTCCACCCACTACGGCGTCGAGCAGTTTACAACACAACAACAGGAGACCAACAAATAAGAAACAGCGTGAAAAGCAGGCAGGCCGATATTTACAAGAGTATATAAGGAACCCGGGAGCCATCGTACTGAAGTCGGTATAGACCGCACCCTCCCCCGAGCAAGAAACCCAGCCTGAGTAGTAGGTACTTCTGCTTCACATTGGCGGTCATGTGTACCTGGAGTAAAGTCTGACCGCCACGCGCACAAATGCATCCTACCGCGTCGAACATCATCCACAGAGCAGTAGGTGATGGTTGGTGTGGGGAAGGGCGTGTGTGCTAGTAACAGTTGGAAAGAACATCCGCTGGTACGATGAGCCCACCTTTGGTAGATGTCCCGCGCATCGGACATATTACGGCCTAGATCATATAGATCATATGCAGAACATATAGATCATATATAATATATATACGTCATATCGGAGCCGCAGGCGGGCGTCAGTCCGCCGCGGCGAAGCCCCCCTTGTATATCGTATAGATCATATAGATCATATAGATCATACCGGTATAGAATATATTATTATATAAGTAAAAATACACTCCAGCTGTGAGATCGAATAATATTTTGTCGAAACTCATCTTTGCAAGCTGTGTGTGATACTCCGATCGCGCGTATTACGGGTTGTGTGTCCTCATCAAGGATAGAGGTCGGCGACTCCCCTTGCAACTACAGTGTAGCTATCAGGGTCAACAGGGTGATGTTAGGCAGTCTGTGCGCGGAAACTATAAAACCCGTTTCGAGAATATATATCATATATATATATCCTTTTTTTTTTTTCTTTTTTTCTTCCAAAACCGTCAGATTTATCCCCTTGAAAGGATTTATAGCTCACATGCACAAATTGCCCGCCCCCCCCCCTTCTCCCCCCCCCCTTTCCCCCCCCTTTCCCCCCCCCTTCCCCCCCCCCCCCCCCCCCCCCTCCAACCCCGCTCGCTTTTGATCAAAACCAGGCCCCCACGTCCTTCAAAACTCCGCCCCCCCCCTCACCGGTTATTCGACTCACAGGATTCACTTGATAAAAGGATACATTTCCCTCCACAGCTGTCAGATTTTGTCCCCCTCAGAAACGGGTTTTATAGTTTCCGCGTACAGACTGACTAACATCACCCTGTTGACCCTGATAGCTACACTGTAGTTGTAAGGTGAGTCGCCGACCTATATCCTTAATGAGGACACACAACTCGTAATACGCGCGATCGGAGTATCACACACAGCTTGCAAAGATGAGTTTCGACGAAATCTTCGATCTCACAGCTGGACTGTATTTTTATTTTTTTTTAGTATATCCTAGATATGTCGGCATATTATGCTGTGCAGGATCTGTGCTGTACGGATCCATCCTAGGGAGCATGTGCTAGATCGTTCAACTCATCCGGCTCCCACCCGGCAACGTTGATCTGTAGACCACGTAAATCACACAGACCAGGGACCTGTCTTCCCTTAAATACACAGAGCATATATAGATCATTATAGGGATATGATCTGCACGATGTGTGACATGTTGAAGCACAGCGAAATATATATGTTCGATTCGAGCACACGCTTGCTTGCTGATTGTGTTGCTGTTGTTGTCGTTTCTCACATCGACTCGTCGCCTATGTTCTGGCAGTAGTCCGTGGTCACGTATAATAGTCGCAAGTATTCGCTTGTGGAGACCGGAAACGGAGTTCCGACGCACTATCTGAAGCTGCCATTACGTCATTACGGTTCTCTGCCCCTCACGTCATCATCTCCTCGTCCAGCAAAAAACTTACCAGACAGTACTTGATACTCGTAGTAGTACCAGGTATAGTAGCAGGTACCGTGGTATGAATGTATAGTATATAGTAGCTGGTATTATACATGGTAAAGTGTGACAAGTTCACAGCAAATACCAAATAACACAGTAATGAACAGGCGCTGCAACTGCACAGATTTTGTGTCAATCTTCAACGAAAAGTGGAAGGATCCCCGGGAGCCCGATTTTGATAATTTTTTAGATGTCCGTTGGCGCTTTTGTAACATTAGAAAATCGTGGATACTCTAGACATCTATGTATCGGTGATTACATATATTCTAGTGATGCACACTAACTGCTGTACACATCGTATACATGTATGTGTGTGTCGCGTGTATAGCCGATTGCATATATGTGCGATTTGTCGGTCAGTTACACGAGACCAAGGGACGGTTGTTCAGCACTTGCAGCGGTACAGCTACACAATTAGAATACAGCTATGAATAGCTGCAAGAATACAGCTATGAATAGCTGTTAGAGAACAGCTATGAATAGCGGTAATACGCAACAGCTGATTAAAAAATACAAATAAAAAAAACATTGTCTTCGGTTGCTGCGCGAAACATAACGAAAATGCCTCGTACTTTGTTCGTATATTTTTTCTGAAAAAGAAAAAAAGAAAAAAAATAATGTGGCGGCACACGCTCCGCCCCTCGTATGCAAGAATTTGAGGCTGAGCACATACATGCTATGCGTTGGAGGTGCAACACATCTTTTGTTTTTTTGCGTGCTACGATAGAGGGAGGCGTTAAGGTATACCTTTTTTTGGCGATTTTTTTTTCTGAATGACGGAGTTCCTCAACCCTAAATCGTCGGAAATTGCTCAGAATTTTCTTTGCGCGGTTCTCGTCTTGTACCTAGCTAGGCCATGGGATTTTTTCTCCTCTCAAGTGTAGCAGTTTTGATTTTCCTCCAAAATATCAGTTTTTGGGAGAGGTCTTAAGCTCCGAAATTGAGGAAACTTGAAGAAAAACAACAATGGTTGATTTGGTGCACCACTCTATCATCGTAGCACATGTCATCAAAACTGCATAATAACCAAAATTGTGTGCACACTTCTAGTAAGCGTCACCGCCATCCATTTCTTGAAATTAGGGTCGGAAATTTTCCGTGCGGTGGCAAAAAAGCTACTGGTATTAATAGTGCCCGGTGTAAGTTAGTCTGTATGATCATTGATGTCGCTCGTTACTCTGTGGTGATGCGTATGACCGGTCGCTTTGTTAAAATTCTTTCATCGTCGTCGCCATCATCTCACCCTCAAAACCATCATCATCATCACCATCATTGTTGCCATCATCATTGCCATCATCATCACCATCATCAGCGCCATCGTATGTCATCATCGCTAACGTACTACAGCAGCTTGATGATCATCATAATAATACTGAAATATTTCCTTTTCGTCAATGCCCAGCCCAAGCCTCGATCCCCCAATACCTCTATCAACAGTAGTAGTAGTAGACGAGAACAACAGCAACAACAACAACAACACCACCACCACCACCACCAACAACAACAACAACAGCAACAACAACAACAACAGCAACGACAACAACAACATCAACAACAACAACAACAACAACAACAACAACAACAACAACAACAACAACAACAACAACAACAACAACAACAACATGTTCAGCATATTTCAATTGACTGAACTGTCTACGTGAGACTTGAACATGATTTAGACCACATCCCTACCCGCCCGCAGCCCGAACAAACGCGCCCTTCCTCCCCTTTCCGTTGCCTTTTCTGTAACGTTGTCGTCGTCATAAGCATCATCGTCACCGTCACCCCCACCCCCACCAACACCAACACCATCGCCATCTTCATCGTTATCATTATCATCTTCATCATCACCGCCACCACCACCGTCACCATTGTTCGTTGCCGATATCGTCTCAAATATCGGTTTCGATATGGTGATCGTTATCGGTTTGGTTATCGCTGTCGTTGTGATCCTTGTCTTCGCTGTCATCGCCGTTCTTCGCGATGCGCCATGCTGTGCAGGCGACGTTGCTTACGTCCGGGGATTTCTGATCTCGGTGGCCGGATCTATTAGTCACTCTGGAAGCGACGGAAAAACTCTTCTCCATCATGTGAGTCAGTTTGTGCGGAGTATAGTAGCGAAAACGTCGATATATAATACATACGATACTGTATCGAACTTCGATACAGTATAACTTCGATGTATCGCACTTGTTATCCATAATTTTTTTTGTCGGTTAGTGTCATGCATCGTATCGAAACTTTCGAGATATCGGATCATCGAACTTCGATATATCGTATCAAACACCGATATATATAGAACTATCGAACTACAATATATACGGAAACTCTCTCTTCTCCATCATCAAGCGAGTGTTTAGCTAGTGTGTTGGACAATGTGGTGAGCTAAAGCTTTATTTTTCCCCATCCGCCGGAGGATAAAAAAAAAAAAAAAAAATGGACATTGCATAAAAATTTGCGATATATCGATAGCTTGCACGTGCCGATATCGGCATATCGGAATTCAATGTACAATGTCGAAAAACCTAGCACCAACATATCGTACGGAAGGTTTCGATAGGTCGAAATATCGAATTTCGATACATCGAAAATGTCGAAATATCAATACGTGGATTTTTCGATATATCGAAACCAAATTTCAGTATATCCTATCTAATTGGTGGTGTTGTCTTTTTATTCCTTGGTGTCTGCGTATTATTTATTATCCTGATACTAAACGAAGCTTGCACATTTGGACGTACAAGTACATCATATAATTTCGCGTTTATCGGTATTTGATATTATCGGTTATCGGACTGAATCATTGTTCGATTCCCATCATATCATTGCGTGGTTTCGTAAACGTGTATCTCTACAGACCAACTGCTGGTTTGAGGTCAACCGATCGATTGTGTAGTCGATACTCAGCCTGGCAAGCTGCGTGATACGCTGTCCGCGCGGTGTTCTTTTAGGCGTCCTTCTTCGTAAAAGAGATAGCCAGGTAGGTAGGTAGGTGGGTTGGCCACTCACCAGGATGCTGCCACACCGACGCTTTTTTAATAGTACATACATACGTTGTACGGGCTTACGGCAACACAGACCAGCCGCACCTAGAACACTACTGTGCTTCAAATTACGCCAGCCGCGGCTTTGAGTTCGACCGATGGGAACATTTCCTCGATACTCAGCTTTGCAACAAGAGCTGCTGCGTGATACGTTGGCCGCGTGGTGTCCAACAGTGAGCTCGTTTGCTCGTTGTAAAGCATGTACGCAGATCGACGTGTCAGTGACTCCCCACGATGGTACGAGACCGACGCAGTAAAGAAAGTTGCCGCGCTCAAAATTACCGGCTTAAAGTGTAAGTGCAATAGTATCCATTGCCATTGCGACGGTGGGCGGTATTCACGGCAGCAGCGGAGTACAATTGGTTCCAGTAGCGCAACAAAGCACAAATGCTGTGCCGCGACACCTCCGCCTTTCCAAAATGTTGTCGCGCTTATCACTTCGTTTACATATTCCGAAGTTGCTGTAGTAGCTGCCGTTGTGTCGTTGTTGTTCTCACGTTAACTCGCATAACAGCAAACCAAGTCGGTGGTCACAGGGCAGGCTCCACCCGTCACTCTGGAGTGGTGGGGAAAAAACCTCGGCGTACAACAGTACCAGGTATATAGACTAGTCTAGTCTATAGACTAAACTTCGTAAAACATCGAATTGCCATTGCGACGAACGGTGGCTTGATTAGTTCGAGGAGCGCAACGTAACGGCAAACCAAGTACCATTGAATATAGACTATATAGTCTACACATATAATAACATATTACACATCTTTAAAGTTGTTCGTTTACTGATGAGCCGCCGTACATACAGTAATTTGTACATCAAACGCATCGATATAATACCTGGGACCTGGTGCCTCTCGTATACCTTGGGTACATTCAGAGGGCTCCGAAGAAAAATCTCTCCACCAACCTCACTCGCGCAACCTTAAAGAAAGGCAGTCGGTAGTCGACCTTTTGCTCTTTTTTTTTTTAGAGTGGCAAGAGGAAGTGCGGCAGAGCAAGCAGTATAACCACCGTATCACCACATCAAATCCTTGGGGCGCGGGGGGGGGTCCGAAGTATTGGGAAAAGAGGGGTGAGCGCCGAAACTCGTGCACACGACGTGAGTGAGCAAAAACCGACGACAGGTGTACCACGTAGCTCACGTTTACATGGACAGGTGCTCGCATGCGTGCACGCACGCGCGTCGCACACACACAAGCGCAGACCCAAACGCAGGGACACACGCGCAGTGCGCACACGAGGATCTGTCCCGGCGACATTGTTTTAAACTCGCGGGGGTGCCTATTGTGAGTGTTCGTTGTTGAAGGCTGATACCATGATGCAAGAAATATTGTCGGATAGCACACACATGTAGTCTATGCCTGGTGGTCGAAATAGTACTATAATACGGTATACTATAGACTATACGAAGTGCTACCTGATAGTACGTGCGGAATATTAAACAACGACGGTATGGTGCTACTACTATTGCTGTACGAGTAGACTCGTAGTTCTTGCTTGTTGCTGGGGAAGAAAAACACGTAACGTTCTGGCCTTTTGGTTTGTTTGTTTTTGTTTCTAGTTCACGTGTTTGTTTTGTTTTGTTTTGTCTTGTTTCGTTTGTCTTGTTTGCTTGTTGTGTGTCTGATTTATTTGATGCTTCTTTGTTTGTTTGCTTGTCGCGTTTTTGTTTCTCGTTGGTCTGCTGCCACCACCATCCCCACCACCGCCACCACCGCCACCACCGCCACCTGCACCTGTCGTTGCAGGCCGCTATGTCTGGACAAATCGGGATCCTTGACGAGCTTCTCGCGGCGGGCGCCGACCCGTACGCTCGATGTTCCTCCGGAGAAACACCGCTCGACCTCGCGGGAAGGTGGAGATTAAATTATTAATTTCTTATTTCGATGTTTCTGTACGCTCAATGCGCGCTGCACCTACAACAGCTCGCCCCTGCCTCATGAGATCATATTAGATGTAACAAACATATCAATAGACACATTTTCCCGTGTCATTCATATCTAGTATACGTACATACCCTGGTATACAGTAGGTAGGCGCCTATGTATCTTATATGTACGCGTACGCAACACGACACGTTTTATTTTTCCTTTTTTTTGTGTGTGTGTTTTGTGTCTTACTTGTTTCTCTCGGCTTGCGAAGAGGCGTCTCGTCTATTATTCCAAATTTTGTAATAATGTGCACCTGGCATGGTGTTTGTTCTTCGCAAGTGTTTTTTTCCCTCCTAAACCCATCTGTTTTACTCTTTAGCTCCACCTCGTAAGAGATTTTACCCTCTCATCGATCCTCTGGACCAGCCATGAGGTCACAGGTATCCTCCGCCCCCCCCCCTCCCCCCCCGCGCCCCCGATTCGTGCCTTCAATATTATCACGCATGGGGTTCAGCATTGTTCCAACTTTTCAGTTTTTTTTTTAATGCTCGCTCGTCGATTTGCATCGAAAACACTACTGCTGTGTTTTGGTTCTGCCCATGCATTGTAATCCGGCGCAACCAGTGTCCGTGCCAATGCCCCGCCCCCGAGAAAGAGAGAAGAAGAGCTCTGTGGCCACCAGCTACGAAACAGAGGCAGACATGCATCGCAAACTACAGGCGGTACCACAGCTTTTCTAGTGCGCTGCCCTTCTTTGCACGAAAATCTTGACACCGTTCGAATCGTTATACCTCCGTACCCAACTGCACCACCAACCCGCCCAGTATCACAGTCCTGTAATGATACTAGTCTAGACTGTACTTCCAAGTACATGGTTAGGTATATAACTTCGAAGTACCAGGTATGACTTACCAGAGTGTGTGATACGTGTTCACAGTCTCCAGTATTTCGCTGGTCTATACCAATTGATCGGTACGAAAGTACCAGCCGTGTAAAACAACCCGCCCACAGAGTGCCCAACCGAAACAGGGCAGCTTCTGCAACGAGTTGGGCCTCTCCCTGCACGCCAGTACGCTATTATCAGAAGGTACCTGATATTTCAGCCATCCCTAGTTCGCACTTTTACCCCTCTTGGCTAATAATATGGCCTTTAGCCCTGGGCGTTGCAGTTGTTTGCCCTCGATAGCCGTTCGTTCTTGATTGTCAACCCCGCTCCCCTTAACTAACCAATTTTGCGCGCGCAGGAATGGCCACCACGGTGCTCTATCGCGTCTGCTCTGTCACCCTCGGCTCACGGCCTCTCCGACCCCGACCCCCTCCAAGCTCGAAGAGGCCGCGACCCCTACGTCTTCTTCCACTCCTACTACTGCGGAAGCAACGCCAACCGGTGCAGCACCAGCACCAGTGGCACAGCAGCAAATCACACAAATCACACAGGAACAACTGGCACAGCTGACACTTCAGCAACAAGTGGCACAGGTATGTATGTATGTATGCATATGTGTGTATGTATGAATGTATGAATGTATGTATGTATGCATGTGTGTATGTATGAATGTATGAATGTATGTATGTATGTATGTATGTATGTATGTATGTATGTATGTATGTATGTATGTGTGAATGTATGTATGTATTTATGTATAGTATGTATGTGTGAATGTATGTATGTATGTATGTATGTATGTATGTATGTATGTGTGCATGTATGTATGTAGACTATGCATGTATGTATGTAGACTATGCATGTATATGTGTTATACATGTGTTATAAGGCTTAGTTTGGGTAAGCTATGTGTGTATGTATGCATGTATGTATACCAGGTAGGTACTAGGATAAAGGCGTGCGAAAAAAAAAAAATGATACGTAAGCGGCGCAATGTTTTCCCTCCAGATATGGGGGGGAAACAATACGTACCACGTAGTTATTTTAACAAAAAATGACACGCCGCATGGTATTTTTCCTAGATAGGATAAGAGGGGGGGGGGGGATACAGCAGTACAGGACACCCAATAAGAAATAGGGCAATAAGAAAGGCAGGCTGATATTTTACAGGACAATAATACCTCCTGGTAATAAGCTCGGGAGCCAAGTACGAGCCGCCTTCACCGCAATTGTGAGGTATTGTCGGTTATTGTCTATGGTAAAAGAATGGAAATCGGGGAAGAAGCTGGTTTGGCCCACGCGTGCTTCGAGCCAGCATAGCGAAAAAAAACGAAAAAAATGAGAAAAAAAAAATGCCCAGAGAGCACTCTACTTTAGACCTTATCCCTAACTCTAGCGCAAGGCCACGATAGCGGGAAGTGTTGAGGTATACCTTTTTTTGGCGAAAATGGTTTCTGAATGACGGATCTCCTTAACCCAAAATCGCCGGAAATTGCTCAGAATTTTCTTTGCGTGATTTTCTCGTTGTGTACCCCAAGTCTCGTAGGCGCAATGGGATTTTTTTCATCCGGTGTCATTTTTTATTTTTTTCCAAATCGGTTTTTGGGAGAGGTCTTAAAGCTCCCCCCAAAATTGAGAAACCTCAGAAAAAAAAGGTGGTCGCGCACCTCTGTACGTACGTCGCACGCGTCGTACGGGGGTGTGTTAGTACCCCTTGTTTTCACTACCGTCGGTCGGGTTTTCACTTTTTCACCACTCACTCGCGCACGACTCACTCACTCTTTACCTCACCTACAAAACATATTCTACACGCCAGCAGGCGATTATTTTTTCGCAAAAGCTTACGATAGCCTACCATTATTCCGTCCCGGATTCAAACTGCAAAGAGTCAAAAACACCATGACCGAAGAAGAATTGGAAGAAAGCTTGATTTAGACCTCAAAGGAGCAGAGAGGGGGGGGGGGGGGGGTCACTCGCGCGGGTGAGCCCCGCCCAATGAAAAAAAAAGAGGCCCCAAAATGGATCCCCGTCCGTAACGCTAATCGCAGCCGTAACGCAAACCGTAACGCTAACCGTAGCCGTAACGCCTCGTCCTACGGCAGAGAGGTGAACCAACCATTGTTCTTTCTGCGGATCAGGACGAACCTATTGAGGAGCTCTGTCATATACGTCACCCAAGAAAATCTGTTTTTCTTTTAGTCACACAATCCCATGGCCTGGGTACACGAAAAAAAAAAATCGTATTCCGAATGAAACAAGAATTGACGAAATCCCGACGATTTGGGTTAAGGAGCCCTGTCATAAATTCAGGAACAAAATTAGCGAAAGAGCGCTTCGTGCCTCTTTTATCGTAGCCCGCGTGCGTGTAGCCTGCTACTCTGTACCGTAGTGCGCGTGCTACGATAAAAGTGACGAACCACTTTTCTTTTTTGCGGAGGTTCCTCGCTTTTGGGAGCTTAACCCCCCTTGGAGCCCCAAAATCCCTCCTTATACTAAATTCAAGTAAATTTGTCCCCAAACAGGGTTTCCAGTAGTGAAGGCGTCTTGGAAAAAAAAAAAATGATTTGGATTGAACATACAAAAAGAAAAAAAGACGCTACCGGATGAAAACTCCCATGGCCTAGGTATATAGTCTATACCACGAAAAATTATGTTTGAAAAAAAAAACGGTCAAGAAGGGTTAAGGACCCTCCCTATACTGACTTCAAGTGAATTTGTCGAAAAAAGGGCTTCCTGTAGTGAAGGCTTAAGACCCCTCTAAATATGGCAAAAAAAAAACTGATTTCGAGGGAACACAATAAAAAAAATGCTACCGGATAAAAAATCCCATGGCCTTGGTAGGTATACGACGAAAAATAATGTTGAAAAAAATAAGCGTTTTAAGAAGGGTTAAGGAACCCCGCCATTCAGAAATTGCATAATAAGACCAAAATCGCTGCACCAATCCTAACCCCGACCCTGACTGTATGTACTGTTGTAGCATTGGGGCAACATGGACCTGTCCTGCCGACGACGCCAGTGTAATAGCATTGGGGCAACATGGACCTGTCCTGCCGACGACGCCAGTGAAGTAGTATTGGGGCAACATGGACATGTCCTGCCGACGACGCCAGTGTAGCAGTATTGGGTCAACATGGACTTGTCCTGCCGACGACGCCAGTGTAGTAGTATTGGGGCAATATGGGCCTATGGGGACCGACTGCGGCTATGCAGGGGTGCCTCTTTCTGGCTCTTTAATGATCACTCACACGAGGGTTGACTGGGTGTTACATCTCTGGCATTATTTGCTTGCTGTCCCCCTCACCCGTTCTGACAGAAGGGGGGGACGGAGGCGTTCGTTCAGGCAGGCGATAACGCCTGCCAACTATATAGGGGACAACTGCTACTATGAATCACAACGTTCCAACGGGGCAGAGGGGATACTGTAAGGGTGTTGGCCGGGGACACAGAGTGTCCCCTGCAGGTCTGCCAATTGAGCAGGTCCTCGGAGAGTACTCACTTTCTTAGCCTTGGGAGAGACGTAGCTTGATTAGGCTCCACCAGAGCCCCAGGTGACTTCTGAGAACGCAGGCACGTGCCTCCGTTCTATTTCCTGACTATCCCGAATAGAAAACGCCAATCTTATCATAAGAAAACCGGTCAAATTATATTTAACCCTAACCCTAACCCTAACCCTAACCCAATTCAGATAATTACAGGCCTTTCGAGGCCGTACCTTAACACTAGCCCACCCTGATGAGCCGCATATGCAGAAATATGGGAGATTCGGGGAAAACCCGGCCCTACGACCTAAACCATGAGTCGAAGATGCGGCTCCTCAAAACCCACTCCCACACCTCTAACGGCCTGGCTATGGAGCCAGGAACACGGGAAGAAAAGCAGTTGAAGAAAACGCAGATCCTACAACTAGGCAAACCACCCCTCGAAAACCTGCCGTATACCGCCGGTGTGGCGGGGGGGGGGGGCAGAAAAGGCTCTACGGCAAACCAACCACAGAAAAGGTACTAGGGCGAGGCGAACCCTCGCCGATAGGAAGGGGAACACAGCCTCTAATACAAGAGAGAAGTCACAAAAAAACTCCCTTGGTGGGGGGTTCAACCAGGAAACGACAAATACCCGGAATGGAAGGTGGCCCCACCTACAGCCCCGCGAGGGGGGCAAGTGTTTAGCCGAAAAAAATAGAACAAACACAACACACAAAGAAAAATAAAAGATGACACACAGGCCCGTACACAGCCCTGTACCACGTTACGCGCGAACAGGGTACCCTGGTCGCCCCCCGGCTCTGGGCTGAGGAGGGCGTCGGCAGGGCGAAATTGAACAACGACGAAAACTCGACAGTCCTGCGCCACAGATAGCGCCGTTTTACCCGAACCCTGACCCGGCACTGAGCAGGGGGTTCGGCAGGACAGAAAGAAAAATTAATGGAAGAACCGCCCCAAAATCCGACGAAGACCCTCCGGACACTACGAACAACCTAAAGACAAAGACTCAAAACTCATAGCCACAAAATTGAAGAACTATCGAGGAGTGGTGGCGGCGTGAAAGTCAACTAGCCACGGCCGCGCCTCGAGATTCGTCTACGTTACGTTGGACCCCCCGAGGAAACGCACTGGCGATGTGAACTTGCGGACACCAAGAACCTCGTACGGCTCCCGTCGAAGTTGTGCAGCGCGCCGGGGGAAGCGGAAGTTCAATCGGTCCTGGGTCGTCCAGAAAGCGGACCAGGTATACCTTGTCCTCGGTAGTGCTCGCGATGTAGTGCTCGCGATGATTTTCCAAGCCACCATAACCCATCGTCTCCCTTGTACCAAAAGTGGGCTCCCTTAGGAAGCACCTTGTCGTGGTAGCGACGGAGCCAATCGGCGCGGGGAGCACAAGCGTAGCCCGGCGCTAGGAAACGTTCCCTGTCGTTGCGGGAGAGCTCGCGCTGTGCCGCCGCGATCCGCATTCGGTGGTAGAGGCGGTTGGTTTGGCGGTGCCGGTCAGGGGTTCCAGCCCAACAACGCAAGCTGTGGGGGCGGGAGAGATGGATGCCCATTTCCCGCTCCCAGGAAGGTTCGGAGAGTCCCGCCCAATGCGTCTTGTGCAGCACCGCGATGACGCCACCTCGCCCCCGTACCGACTGATGACCGGTGATCCGACTGATGACCGGTGATCTGCTCCACCTCCAGCCATTGGAGGGGGGTCGAAACGTCTTCTTGAGTGACGTGGTACGGCGGGGACTTCTTGGAAAATTTGTTGAGCACGTACTGCGTCAGCCCCGCCAGTAGGTATTTGGGCATGTCCCCGCTGTCGTGGAGGTTGGCGCAGGATTTGCAGCGCTCGATGACCACACGCCGACGAGCGTCCGAACCGGGCAGGTCCGAAAAGAGATCCGAATAGAGGAGGTTGCTCCCGAGCGGCGAACCGTCCGGGGTCTCGGCGGCGGAGCAGGGGCCGACTGCCAGGATCTTGTACGGGCCCATCCACTTAAGCGCGAGTTTGACCTTGAGTACCTTGGCGCCGGTGTTCGCCATCACGCCCTGGCGGATGGTGGAGGCTGAGTTGTACGCCCATGCTCAACCACCCGTAACGAAGTTAGATGCTGGGCGCAGCGCGTCGGTGAGGGCGGAGTATCTGCGGTTAACACGAGAAACGGTGAGGGCGTGGTGTGCGCGAACAATGTCGTTCTCGCCCTTTTGCCGGTTGATAGCCAAGTCGCAATAGGCCAGGTGATCGCGGGCCAGACGCTGGTCTCCCACGACGCCAGTGCGGTCAAAACCCGTCAGGGGGAGACGTGGGAGTTTGCCCATGTGGACCTCGCTGGACGCCAGACCCGTCGCCGCGCTGACGAAATCGCTGTAAGCGAATTTGGTGTGAGGCAGAGGCAACTCCCAATCGTCTTGTCGCTCATTGACGACCATAGCCAGCATTTGGGCCATAGTGTGGTTCACCCACTCAACGCTCCCGTTACAGTTGCGATGATAGGAGCTTGTAGCAAGCTTGCGCACGCCCAACAGCTGATATACAGCCTGTGAAAGCTTGGAGCAGAACTGCAGGCCGTTGTCCGAGAGTATGGTGCGCGGACACCCCCACAAGGGAATGTATTGGTTCACCAGGATATTGGCTGTACCCTCCGCGGTGAACTCAGCGGCAGTGACGGGGTTCGCATTAAGCTCTGCGTGGTCGTGCCGGACGGATGTGGCACCGTGCAGACCGGCGGGTCGGCAAGAGTAGGGGTCGCGGCGGCGGGCGGAGTCGGCCGCAGCCGTCGGACTCGCGGCGGGGTAGTAACTCGTCTGGAAGATGGCCGATGGGCCCCGCCGGGCCCGAAGCCATAGTCGGCAGCAGGGGGTGCCTTACCAGCTGCTGTTGCTGAACGCCGACGCGTCCGAGTGGAGATGCGGTCTGAAGAATGCGTCATCGTCTGGGGTGCCGGAGAGCCAGGCGAGGTAGAGACGGACGTGGTCGGGCCCTTGAATACGACCGAGTCAGTCCCTTGTACCGAGCTCCGGGAAGGAGTCGGGTGGGCGATTGACGTCGTGGCAGCCGGAGCTTCTGCGGAGCCCTCGCTGGCCGTGGTGGGTACAGCAAAAACCGAAACGAAATCGTAGTCGGCTGCACGCGACACCGCGAGACCCCCCCCCGCGGCCGGGAGAGCTATCGATGGTGGCGGCGGATGCAGAAACACGAGCGGCGAATCTCCTCGAAGATGTAGGAAGGTCGTCAAGCCTCATACGTGGCCCGTGTGTGCAAAAATCGCAAAAGTCGGCAAGGGTGAAAGGGAGCCCGCCCAAGGCGTTATTTTCGGTACGGGGCATTAGCGCACCCAAGCCGACACCCGGAATCGGAGAGGAAGGAGTGTGCAGCCCGCAAGCCCTTATGAGGTATATGCCACCATCGTCAACAGGGGCGAGACTCGTCGAACCATTGCGGTTGTGTTCCGTGGCAGGATCCGGCAAGCGACACTGGAAGTCGGCGTTGCCGTTCACGCTTCCTTTTCGGTATTCGAGTGTGTAGTGGAACGCGGTGAGGAGCTCGAGCCATCTCTGGACTCGGGCGTTGTGGTCCCCCACTTTGCCTATGCTTTCCAGAGCCTTGTGGTCTGAGAATATTCGGAACTTGGTGCCCCAAAGGTAGCCGCGGAGGCGTTTGAGAGCCCAGACGATGCGGCCAGCCTCCAAACCAAGAGGAGTCCAACGCCTTTCCGAGTCGAGCGTAGCTCGGCTGATGTACGCGATGGGTTTATGGGGCCGTCCGACTGCTCCTGTTCGAGAGCGGCGCCGAACCCGTCGATGCAGGCGTCGAAAAACACGTGAAACGGGCGTGAGCCGTCGGCGACGGCGTCCCAATCAGGGAAAACGAGGACCGGCGGGGTCGTGAGCTCCGCCAATATTTCTCGCACCAACTTCTCCATAGCAGGCGTGAAGGCAAGCATAAACCCATTATGGAGGAGCGCGTTAATCGGACGAAGCCTCTTCGATAAGTCGAGCAAAGAATTGCTGTAATAGTTGACACCACCCATGAGTGCGCGCATCTGCTGAGATGCCTCTGTGGCCATCGGCATATTGGTCAATGCCGACACTTTTTCCTCGTTTGGGCTTAGGCCTGCTGGGGAAATGGAGTGGCCCAGAAAATTCGCATCGGTGGCACCCAATCGCGCCTTCGAGAAGGAAAGCTTAAGGTTATGCTTTCGAAGGCGTTCGAATAGAGAGCGAATCGTCTGAACATCCGCTACCGGGTCGGAATCGAACACGATGGCATCGTCGAGGTATGCTGCCACCTGTTTCAAGCCCTTGATCACCTCATTGATGACCTTGACGAACTACCCAGGCGAGGCGCTGCTGCTCTGAGGCATAACGAGCCACTCGTAGAGGCCTGCGGGTGTGCAGAACGCTGTAAGGGGAACTGTATCCTAGTGGTGCCTTTATCTGGTGGAACGAGGAAACCAAGTCGAACAAGGAAAACACCCGACCTGAGCCTAAGGAGTCCAGGACCTGGTCCACGCGGGGAATCGGCAGTTTGCTGAGCTTGCTAATTTGGTTGAGCTTCTCGTAATTGACCGTGATCCTCACGCCGCCAGATTTCTTCGGGATGACCACCAGCGGGCTCGGGTACCGTGAAGTCGAGTGCTGAATCAGCCCAGGCGCGAGGTACCGATTAAGGGTCGCGTCCACCTCTTTGGCCAGTATAGGGTTTATGTGATCGTGACCGGAGCGCTGCCCTCCGGAACCGTGAATTCGAAGGGCGTCAAGGAGCAAGACGCAAATTCCGTCTTCGAAGTCCTGCCGTCGACGCCATACTGTAAGGGTGTTGGGCGGGGACACAAAGCGTCCCCTGCAGGTCTGCCAATTGAGCAGGTCCTCGGAGAGTACTCACTTTCTTAGTCTTCGCAGAGACGTAGCTTTATTCGATTCCACCAGAGCCCCGGATGGCTTCTGAGAACGGAGGCACGTACCTCGGTTCTATTTCCTGACTATCCCGAATAGAAACGCCAACCTTATTATACGAAAACCGGCCAAACTATCTGAATTCAAATAATTACAGGCCTTACGAGGTCGTACCTTAACGATACCCCGACCCTACCCATCATAGAGCTTTGTTCCGGAAATAATCTGCCTTTCTTCTTGTTCTTTTTGTGAAAAAAATTGGCCGACCACAATAACACTCATGCCAGCATACAACAAAATATATTCCCCGATTTCCGTCATATATATATATCCTAGATATGGGCTCAGACGTCTCTTGACCCTTTTAGCACCGCACTCCCGACACGGGGGCAAAACACTTGGAGTTAGTATAGACTAGGATACCATAATGTTAGGGAGTTGTAAACTGCAGTGGGCGTTACGCTGATACCCTCATGCTACGGTATAATAGAGGTTTCACAAAAAAAAATCAGGCTCTCCTCATTTGAAAAAAAAAAAAGAAAAAATGTACCGAAAAAAATTAACTATTAATAGACCGTGATCTGAAAAGAAACGAAAAAATCCGACGATATATCGCGTCCCTCTTTTTGTGAAATGAATAGTACCCCACCCCAAAAACTGATATGATACAAAAATCAGGCTCTCCTCATTTGAAGGAGAAAAAAAAAAATGTACCGAAAAAAATTAACTAGACCGTGACCAGAAAAAAAACAAAAAAAAAATCCGACCATATATCGCGTCCCTCTTTTTGTGAAATGAATAGTACCCCACCCCAAGAACTGATATGATACACAGGTTGTGATGGATATACAAATTTATTCCAGAATCAGTTTTTGGAGTGGGGTACTACTAATTTCGTAAAAGAGGGACGCGAAATGCGTCAGCTGTGAGTTCGACAAATTTAGGTTTTCGACCGCTGCTCATGTTTGATTGTTACTTTATAAAAATTGTTCTAACGACGTCAGCTGTGAGTTCGACGGATTTAGGGTCGATACTCATCTTTACAAGCTGCGCACTACATCGATCGCCCGTTTTTTATAAGTTTCATAAATCAAAAACCTAATATAAGATGACATTGCATTACGTTAGCTATCGTGCATAACCGATTAACACACCAATAATTATCTGAACACCTTGATGTACGAGTAACCTTTCACTAATTGATGCTTTGTTATCCAGTAGTAGCAGTAGAAACACCAGTGTTCTTGTTGTTCTCGCATTAACTCGCATAATCAAGTCCGTGGTCACAGGACAGGCTCCAGTCGCTCTGGAGCTGAGGAATACCCTAGGGAAAAACACAAACAACCCAAGGTGGTACACGCATATATCACAGCTGACGCAATTCATGCCTCCACCACAAACATATAAGAGTGAAATCGGGAGTCAGTCTACGATGTGCCAGGTCTATACCGGTGCATACGTCTCATTTCTCGCGCCTGGAAAAACCGACTATACCGCTTGCCACCCAAGAAAGACTACCACGTATATATTACACGCAGTATCTATCATTACGCATACGCACGGCAGACGCGAGTCAATTGGAAAAAAGAAACAAAGAACAAATAAGAAGAGAAAGGAAAGGAAAGAAAAGAGACGAAAGCGAAAAAGAAAACGAACACTCATAACTGTTCATCGTTACACTTTGTGTCGGACTGAGGAGGATCGCCATTCAGAAATAGTTTTGCCAAATAGTGCTACCTATATGTCGCATCATGCGTCCTGAGGTTAAAAAATGTGTGTGTGTGCTTGTGCCCCCCCCCCCCCCCCCCTTTTTTCCTGTTTCGTGCAAATAGTCTGGTGTGTTGGCGTGCATCTTTGTTTGCCCGCGTGCGCTCATTGCGGTTCATTGCATGATGGCCAAATCACCTCGCTGTATTTGCAATGTGTATCTCTGTCTCGTGCCATGGTAGCTTATTGTGGCCACCTGAGCTCGTCTTACTCTAGGAGGGCATCGGGACGGACACCGGTTGTACCGCATGTAGATGGGTGAAAACACATCGGTTTAACGTGAACAACACGCAGTGTAGAGCAGTGACACAGGTGTGTGCGGGGGGGGAATGACAAGCCGTACCTTTTGTTTGTAGACGGGGGGTGCGTGGGCGGTGTTCTTGCCAAATTATCTCTTGTGTGGTGCGGTGCGTAGGGCACGGCGAGGTGGGTCGGTATCTCGGGTCAGGACGGAACGGAGCTTGGGGGACCTCCACTGTCGTGGCCTTGAACTCGTGTGTAACGAGGCGGCACTGTCTAGGGGAACGGGACCTGGTATATACATCCTCATCACCCCCCGTCGTTTTTTGAGACGTTCAGCAACCGCAATGCACCTTGTTTACACCAACGCATGATGTCGACCTCACTGGAGGAAAGTGGATCAGCCAGCAGTATTAATAGTAGTGTTTTGTTGTGCATGGGTGATTTAGTAGCATATTCGGTTACATGGTGGGGTCACCATTTAAAGCGGCGGAGTCTGGAGGATCTCTGGTGACCTTGTAAGTTGTGTGTAACGAGGCGGTACTATCTAAGGGAAGGGTACCTGGTTTCCACTGGTGTGCGACTAAAATAAATCGCAAAGAACACGCCGCAGAATGGTTTTCCTGCATCAGGGGGGGGAGGTACATGACAACTATATTGCGGGAAGTAGGCATAGAAGAGTGTTAGACTTTTTGCATAGGATGCGTTATGTTTCCGAGGTTTTCTTCTGTTGTTGGCAATGCCATGATGAGTGATTAGCATGATGAAATATTAATAGTAGAGTTATTAAGAACGGCACAGGCTGATAGTTCCAGGAAAAGATTAAATCGGGTAGCCGATACGCTTGTTTTTTTTCTCATCTCTTCCATGATCTTCCGCAGTTTTTCGTTATCTCTCTCCCTCCCTAGACGCGACTCAGATCCAGGGCCACTAAGCAGGTTTCCCCCCCCTACGGCACGCGCCCTCATTTTTACCTACGAAGACAGGTGGGGTATTTTAATACCAACTGAAACTAGATATGTACAAAAAATGCCATTAATGTTTTTTTCTAATTCGTCCTGTGATCACAGCAGCAGCAGCAGGTCCAGCAGTCCTCCGCCCCATTCGTTTTTCAACCTGACACCTCTGGAGGCATGACGTGTCGTTTTCGTGTTTCTGTTCCTCAGGGACCGACTCAAGAAGAAGAACAACAACAACCAGCCGGGGGAAAAAAGGAAAAACGCTCCGTGTTCGGACTTAAGAACCCTTGGCGCAACAAAAGCAACAGCCCCCCAAGTGCCGTAGCGAGCGCGGCGGGACAGGAGGCGGCGGGCGCAACTCCTGCGAGAAGGAAGTCTGAGACGAAACGGGGGAGGGGGAAACGACCAGGCACGCACAGCGGGAGGGAGGGCACGCCGTGTGCTGCTGGAGAAGGACGGGGAGGGGGGGTGGATGCTGGGGACGGTTGGGTTATGTACGCCGATTCGGACGGGTTCCATTATTTCTGGAACGAGGCTCTTCAGGAATCGAGGTGAGCTTGTCGAAAACGGCTAGCTGTTGATATGTTTCAGATAGAACACGGTGTTATCCGTACTTTTCATATTATACGACGATTTTTGTAACGAGTAGTATCATATAGCAGAACTACTACTATTACTACTACTACTACTACTGCTACTACTACTACTACTACTACTTCTACTACTACTACTACTACTACCACTACTACTACTACTTCTACTACTACTACTGCCACTACTACTACTACTACTACTACTACTCCTGCTACTACTACTACTACTACTACTGCTACTACTACTACTGCTACTGCTTCTGCTACTACTACTACTACTACTACTACTACTACTACTACTAGTACTACTACTAGTACTACTACTACTACTACTACTACTCCTGCTGCTGCTGCTACTACTACTACTACTACTACTACTACATAACTCCTGACTATTAAATTTGCTCCCTAAAAATATCCAGGTCAAATATCAATCCCTGAAGAAACCAGTAGGAAGAAACAATTCCATACCTGGAATACATACAGAATATTACCAGGTACAGTAACTATGCAGTAGTCAGTATCAGTAGTCACGGTACGATGTATTTAATAGATACCAGGGCGTTCACTAATATCACAATGAATAGGTTTGTAATTTATGATGTCTCGTGAAAACAAAGGCGTCTCCTTTCCCCCTTCACGCGCGCCCGAAAAAAAAAATGTCTCGCTAAAGAGCATCTACCAAAAAAGAACAAACCGAGGAACGGTCTAGTGTTTCTTAAGATTTTGATATTACCCATGTACGGGATCACCAACAACGGCACCTGCAGCACCTGCAGCACCTGCTGGTTCAGCAGCAGCAGCAGCAGCAGCAGCAGTAGGCACCATGGCAGCGGTTCCCTCCAACGCACACAGATAGTTCGCGGCAGCGCACACAAACAGTTAACGACAACGCACACAGAGAGTTAACTACCAGTTGGAAATACCCACCCGCACAAGTACCAATTGCGGGGGGACCCTCAATGTCGTAGTGATCTGAACCAACCATTGTTGTTGTGACTAGGGGAACATGTAGGTTTTTTGTAATGATCGTGGGTTCTGAACAGGTTTTCGTGTTACTATTGTAGCAATCAAAACCAAATATGGTTGCTATAATAACTAGCAGAGCTGTGAGTCGGCAGGAACTCACGACTAATATCTAATCAGTAGGTGCCTTTAGCCAACTAACTGACTCTAGTCGGCAAGTCGGCTGATGAATCCAACCGTTGGCCAGCCGACATGCCGACTTGAGTTAGGCGGACGAAGTGAGCCAACAACCCCACCCCGGCGGGGGGAGCACAACTAGACTAGTGCACAAACAGGAAAAAATGCGTCCCACATTAAGCAATCCCTCCTACACGTACGGAAACCCAATGCGGATAATAAACGGCACTTTCGGGAAATGACTCATTTTTAGGCCGCGACGCCGCGACTAATATCTAGTTGGCAACTTAAGCCGTGACAACTCACAGCTCTGGAATACCTAGGTTTTTGTATTGATCGTCCACGGGTTCTGGATACAACGCCCGCCCGTAGACGCGAGAGCTTAAGCAGCAGAAGCAGCAGCAGCAGCAACATCATTCATTTGATCACTCAGTTAGAGGATCCGAGCTTCTTATTATGCGAGACCCGAGTTCAACGAAGGTTTTCTCCGTCAGCTCGGTCAGTCCGCCCGTCCACCCGCCACCCTGGGGCACAGAAACAAAAAAACAAAAACAAAACGAAACCACAACACAACACAACACAACACAACACAGCAGAAAAAAAAGCGCCACCGCAACACACAATACCACGCTCGCCACCGGTTGGTCGGATTCTGTACAGAATTACCCCTGGGTGTTGGAGTTTCTGTGGTAAGAACTGCAAAAACAAGCCGCCTTTTTTTTTACTTGGATTTAGTATCCTCCCCGTCTGAACTTCCCCCCTTCCCGCCCCCGCCTGGCTGGATCTCAAAAATACGTTAGGAGTGTGGCATACGTTGTGGAACCCGCCCAATATTTCCTGATTATCCCTGGTAGACCTGGGTATGAATATAGAGTAATTCGATGCGAGTCGACGAGGGAAGAAAGGGCTGGAGTCGACAAGGGAAGAAAGGGCTGGAGTCTCCTCGCGATGAAAATGAGGGCGCGTACCGTAGCGGGGAGGGGGGAGGATAGCCTGCTTAGTGACCCCGGACCTGAGTTACGTCTAGGGAAGGAAAAGGAGAAAGAAGAAAAAGTGGGAAGATAATAGAAGGGGTTACCAAAAACAAAAACAAAAAGCGGAAGTATCAATGCAGAAACGAACAAAAAAATAGGCACCAGAGGGTGAAAATGCTGCTGTTGCAAGCAACGCCAGTGAGAAGGAAACGGCAGAGAGGCGGCAAAAAGCCAGAAAATGTATCGAAGTATGGGTCTTAGGTAGGATGCTTTGCGGGGGATACCGTTTTGCCTGGGTAGGAACACAAACCAATGGTAACATTGAGACCGACGAACGGATGTCGACGCGTGCTGCGATGGAGGTGCATCACTTTTTTTTTCTGAGGTCCCTCACTTTCGGAGGTTAAGACATGCCCTTCTTAACGCAAAGCACTGATTTCGACAAAAAAATCAAACCTGCTTTATCGCGGATGGAAAATCCCATGGCCTAGGCGCACGATAATCATCATGCGAAAAAAAAATGGCCTGTTTCCGACGATTTGGGGCTGAGGAGCCCCCTCATAGCCCAAGCTTAACCCAGCCCACGAAAAAATTGGTGAAAACAAACAAGCAAAAAAAAACACTTCTCTCACCTATGTTAAGAATACATATATTGTAGATACGTCAGCTGCGAGTTCGACCAAAATTTTGGGGTCGATGCTCCATTGTTTTTTCAAGCTGCGTGACACACCTGCCACTCGTTTTTACAGCTAGCTGTATTGTGATTTGAAGGCACGTGACTCCCGAAAGACTAACCCCAACCCGAACCCCAGCCCGAACCCCAGCCCTGAGAGCAACTGATTAGCAACTGATTAGCTATAATAACGGAAGCAACTGTGACGGGGAAACATAGCAACCAGGACCAAAAAAAAGTTGGCAAAAACCGGGCAATATGTAGGATTTTCTATGTATCGTTGGTCCTGTTTACTATGGCCCCCCGTAAAATATACGAAGTATGCGCAATTCATCCCCAAGGAACTATTTGTTCGTGCGTTGGGTTGTTGGACTTGGGCTGTTGCTTCCGTCGGTTTCAAAACTCGTATACAGTAGTTATTTACTGCTCTTCCTACCCGAAGCAAAGTGGGTATCCCGCAAACACTCCTACAGCTTATTTATTGGAGAAGACGACATCGGGATTTCGTTTTCCTGTACCCTTGCGTGACCATGCTTTTTTTTTTTCGTGTTTTTTTTGCTTGCTTTTTGACAATCAAAGCAGCGCCGCTTCGATGCAAAGAATCGCCGCTTCGATGCAAAGAATCGCTCTGTCCTATATACATTTAATTTTTTTCGCGTAAAATCACTCAGAGTGCGGAGAGTTTCGATAAATGTTGCGGCTTCCAACCTCGAACCTCTCAAGTGTTCCCACTCCTGCCCTGTTGTGGCTTTTTACCACGCCCTGCCGGGTATCACTCCGAGAGTCTGTTCTCCGCCCATCGGCCTTTGTTGGACCGTTAGTGATGACCATCAGCCTGTATCGGCCTGCGCAACGACAATCGCTCACAAACATCCACGTAGAAGGAGTAGAGAAGCAGGGGAAGCCGACGTAAAAACGAAAAAAAATGGGAGACCTACGTACCTTGTATGGAATCCTCAAGCGCGACAATGGGAACTCTCCTCTCCCCCAACCTGGTATACCAGTGATCGGGAGGAGGAGGAGGACGAGGTTACACGTAGGTGCCCGTGTGGCACAGCAATAGAGAGTAGGGCTCACATAGTAGGGGAATGTGGCATATATTTCTGGAGGAACGGGATGTGTTAGAGGAGGAGATAAGGAAATTAGACGTATGTGACATGGGAGAGTTTGGATGACTCGAGAGAAGCGAGAAAACGACAGCTATTCAAGGGGATAGATGGTGGGCACAGACGGCGAAACAGGAAGGGGATAGGATAAGCTACCAGTTTCTAGGTAGTATATGGAAGAAGCGTAATGAGCGCCCCAATGTTGGAAGTGCCTTTATTAGGCTATTAGGAGTAGGAACGGTGTTCCGCCTCGAAAGGGATGCGTGGTCAATGGTATGGTCAAACGACTTAAGACAAGCAACAAATGAATCCGCCGTCCTCCCCCCTGCGTTCCCTTTCTGCGTGTGACGTCGGCATTATCACCTCCCCTTCTCCCTCTGCCGGGGTTGAGGCTGGTTGAGGCAGGGACGGAGTAAAACACGGCCCTCAACTGAGTGAGCCGGATCCCCACGGTACTATTTTTACTTCTTCCCCGTTCTTACGTTTAGGCGGTTACCATACGTTTAGGCGGTTACCATGATGGTTATCGAGTTACTGTAGATCATTTCGTGAGGAGCAAAGCATCTCGACTCTGCGAATAGGGGATGATATCATGTAGAGTGTATACGGTGCGGCACCCACGAGGCAGTTGCACAGTACACCCCATTGCTGTCTCAGGAAGGGACCACACCGGAAAACAAAATACGATTCAATCGAGGCTTGCATGCCATCCGATACGCAAGTACACACACGGGGGGCGGAAATCCGCCTCACAGGTGGTTCTTAGTAAGATGCAGCCCACCCTTCGTGCGACTCGCCGAACACCTCACGGTGCCTCGCACTTGATGCTCGCGATGTCTGCCTGGTTGGTGAAAACCCAACGTGCTCCGTCCCCGTACTGTACGGATGCGAGGATCAACGGCCATATGGCTACGACTATGCACGAAATGGATACCACGCCCCCCCTCTAGAAACATCTATAGTAGTCTCAGGCGTGGTAGCAACGGCAGCAACCCCGCGCTTTCCTTCCCTGAAGCTGCTCTTCATCGCGCAGATGGGTCGACCTAAACCCCCCTCTCCAAGGGGTATGACCCTCCCTGATCCCGTCCCCCCTACAGGGTCCGTCACTCACACCACAAACTCCTCGAGAAATACCTGCGGGGTGCACTGTTCTCAAGCGTGGTAACAACGGCAGCAACTCCCTCTCCGTCTCAAACACGATGCGTGGATCAACGGTCAAATGGCTAAGGCCACGCATGCACATGATTTCCCCCCTCCCCTCGCCCTCCCCTCCACCGTCTCGAAAGGAATGCATGGTCAATGGTCAAATGACTAAGGCAAGCAACGAATGAGCCCCCCCCCCCTCTCCCTCTTTCCCCTCCCCGCTCCCACCCCTTTCTTCCCCCTTCCGAACGTATCGCCTCTCCTTCCATCACCCAGGCGGGCAGACTAAAAAACCTCCCTCCCCAAGCGGTAGGACCTCGCTGAAACCTGTCCGTCAATGCAACAACGGCATCAACGTCCCCCAACACATGTTACTGAAACAGTATGGCAATAGTAATAATAGTACTACCCCAAAACATGCTACTAATAGTATGGCAATAGTAATATTAGTGCAAATAGAACTAATAATAGTACGGCAGGGGTGCATCAACCATTGCTGTTCTGAGGCTCTTAACATGACGAGGAGCTCTATACCATTAAGAGTATACCTCCTCTCAGGCAAAAACTGACTTTTGAGGAGAACCAAACTGCGACCCCAGCGAACAGAGTCCCAAGGCTTATGGTTATGGCTATACACAGACACCATGCTGCAAAACAGCAACAACAATTCCGACGAATTTAGCTTTATAACACAGTTTTTGTTTTTTTTGCACACTTCTACTTTCCATATTGTGGACAAGCCGTGGTCACAGGTGTCGTCCCTTCTCCCCCCCCGGTTCTTGCCTTCAATTTTTATCGCGCATACGGTTCAGCAATCTCACTGCTGGTCGATTTTTCATCGAGTGTTGCTTATATAACAGGTGAAGGAGCTCCGTCGTGCAAAAAAACGATTTTATCCAAAAAAGTGCTACCCCTCCTCCCCCCCCCCCCCCCTCCCCTCGATACGACCCCTCGTCCCTTCCACACGTACACTCCGCCGCCGACCGCACAGATGGGCCGTCCAAAACCTGCCTCCGCAAGCGGTGGGACCTTCCCTGATCCCAGGCATAAACAGCGTTTCTACCATCCCCACCCTCACCTCGGGAGGACCCTCTCCAGCCTACGCCAACACACCCACCCGGCAAGCATGGGACGCATTCGACGAAGAAATCCCCGTGCACAGCCCCGGGTGGCCCTCCCCCAGAAACAGTCCAGATTGGAACCCCCAGGGGAGGCCGTGGGGGAGCGGGAGTATCCAAGTATCATCCCCGCGTTCAGGTTCAAGCTCAACTCCGAGATCAGCTCCACGCTTGGCTTCGCGTTTAGCTGGCGCGGGGTTTGCTTTGTCCCCGCCCCCCGGCCCCACCCAGGAAAGCCGCCAGGTGGGCTCTGGTGCGGCTAGAGGAGAGGCGCTGGGGGTGGCGTGGTTGGGAGCTGGGGGAGGGGAGGAGGTGGAGGTGGCGGCGGGGGCGAGGCCGGGAGCGGGCAGCGGCGGTGAGCATGTGTGAAGAAAAGGATGGAGTGTTGTTATGGTTGGATGTCGTATCGAAGGTTTCTACTTGAATGTATCGAATTATCGAACGTTAGTGCGCGTCACCAAAGAAAGAGAGACTTTGAGGGTGGTGCGGTTGGGAGTCGTGGGCGGGGGGGGGGGGGGGCAGCGGGTGGGCACGTATATCGGAAAAGATGGGACATTTGTTGATGCAAGGCGTCTTATCGGAAAATTCGATATATCGAAACATACGATATATCAAAACTAGAAGTGTCGAACTTCCATATGTCAAAATATCGGACCTCGAAAACTGAAAAAAAAAATATCGAATTTCGAACTACCGAAGTTTGACACGTCAAAATAGGGAGCTTCCACATATCGTATCGAGCGTGATTTTTGCCCATTATCCCCCCGTTATCCCCGCGCATTATTTTGCGCAGATGCTGAGCGACAAGTAAATATGGAAATCGCATTGATTTTATTTTTTATTTTTCGCTGATCGGTGAAGGCAATTCTCAATCGATCTAGTTCGATATCCATCACTAAGGGATATATACATGGTTCAAGCTACTAGGGTAGGCTGGTGCTGCTGATGCTGCCGGTGCTATAGCCGAGATCCATTGCGAGTGGGATGAAGCATCAAATGGCTTTTATATTAACAGTTTCCGTGCACGGAGTGATAGATTGAACGTCTTTGTGTCACCCTGTTGACCCTGGTGCCCGCTAGCACTAAGGGTAGTGGCTGATCTATATCCATTGTTGAGGACATGCGCACCCGTGACACCCGCCATCGGAGTATCACACACGGCTTGAAAAGATGAGTTTCGACGAAATAATCCACCTTAGGCTACAGCTCTAGGTTATCTCCTGTTTTCAATAAAAAGCAAAGGGGTGAAGAAACGACCCCGTTTGATTTTGTAGCTTTTCGGTGGAGAAATGTTGTTGCCTAGTCTCCTGGTCTACCCACCATTAGCAGAGCCTTGCTTGCACGAGCACAGCAGCCGTAACACAAAAGAGCTCGGCTGATGCTTCCATTGCTGTGTTTCAGTTCATCCTGTTAACAAAAGAATCTTCGTAATAGTGTTGGTGCTGGTGCTACTGGTGCCGCTGGTGCTGCTGGTGCCGCCGCTGTTCATGTTGCTTCTGGTGGCGGTGCTGCTGCTGCCGGTGTTGCTGCTGGTGCTGGTGCTTTCCTACTGCTGCTATTGTTGCGTACGCGACGATGCCATACCCGCATGATGCTACTGTTGTTGATATACGTATCCTTGATATAGCCTATCAGTATCGTATCGGTATCGTATCGGTGTCGTATATTATGACGCACGTTTATTTCGCACACGTACCTGATATGCCCTCTGTTAATATTGATGATGATACCCCCGTGTATACCTGATACCAGGCACCAGGTATACTCTATTATAAAAATTGGAAATACACTCCAGCTGTGAGATCGAGGATTTTGTCGAAACTCATCTTTGCAAGCTGTGTGTGATACTCCGATCGCGCGTATTACGGGTTGTGTGTCCTCATCAAGGATGTAGGTCGGCGACTCCCCTTGCAACTGCAGTGTAGCTATCCGGGTCAATAGGGTGATGTACCTGCATGACAGATAGCTGGCAGGCGTTAGCTGGCAGGCGTTATCGCCTGCCTGAACGAACGGCTTCGCCCCCCCTTCTGTCCGTACGATACTGCGCTGCGTTGTATATTGCGGAGATTCTACGGACACACGAGCATCCGCGATATGTTTAGTTCCCTTTTCGACTCAAATTTTGTTTCTGTTCGAATTAGTCCCACCGGGTTTCCGGTGTCGACGCAATAGCCTACCGCACCCGTATCGGTGCAGGCGGGAAAAACGGCGAGCAACGCCCATATCCCTGATATATCCTATGACAATACCCGCGTACATACCGGTATATCTGATATTCTCTAACCGATTATTTCCGTCCAAATACAGTACAGGATACCTAACGCGGCACAGAAGAAATGCTGACCTCAGCCAGGCTGGGTTTCTTGTTTTTCACCGAAGGCGTGTTCCACGCTAAAACTTAGGTATACCTGCTCCCGGATTCGTTATTTTCTCGCTGATACCAGCCTGACTTTCTTATTCCCCTGATCCTGATTGGATGTCCCGTCCTGCTTGTATACCGTGATACTCCCTGCCCGTGGTACCTCCTATCGACATCGGTACAGGCGGGAATGCGGCAAGCAATGCGGCGAATGCTGCCTTTTATGGGGACGAAAGCCCGCTCGGTCCTGCCGCCAAGGGCCGGCTCTGGGCCGCGAGGGTCAAACCAGGTGACAGCTGCATCCACACGACCGAGTGCCTTCCTTTTGTCATACATACCGTGTTTGTACTCCCCTGCTAAAACGGACACACCGTACGTACACGAGTACTAACTGTGGGGATCCCCAAATGAGGAGGTCTGAGTAAGTCGGTATCCGGATATAAGGCGGTATCCCGATATAAGACGGTATCCCGATATAAGGCGGTATCCCGACATAAGGCGGTATCCCGATATAAGGCGGTATCCCGATATAAGGCGGTATCCCGATATAAGGCGGTATCCCGATATAAGGCGGTATCCCGATATAAGGCGGTATCCCGATATAAGGCGGTATCCCGATATAAGGCGGTATCCCGGTATGAGGCGGTATCCCGATATAAAGCGGTATCCCGATATAAGGCGGGATCCCGATATAAGGCGGTATCCCTATACAAGGCGGTCTAAATGCCTTGGCGCTACTGCGGGACTGCACTCATAGCCTGGAATGACTAAGGCGGCTTCCCCGTAAAAGGCGGTCAGATTGCTCTCTATAGCACACCCGCCGACTTACTGGGGGACCCATACTATATCCTCTATGTTTTTTTTATGCATGACGTTTTTTTTCATGTTTGTCATCTGAAAATGGGTGATTGGTTTTTGTTGAGAAGAAGCCATGCAGCGATGAGCAGAAAGAATACAAAAAAAGACGAATAGACAGAAAAAAAATAATAATCCCTGTGAAAGTCCTCTCGGTCCCCGCTGCCAAACGGCCGACTCTGGGCAGACGAGAGTCGAATCAGGTGACCGTTTTCAGCTGACATCTTCGTACAGGCAGGAGGTTAGATATGTTGAAAATGACCACCCAGATTCGCTACAGTGATTCACACTGGTGCAGTACCTCCTTGACAAGTCTTGATTGTCTCTGCCTTCCTTTTTACCGTGTAATTACAGCCACACGGTAGTTATTTTACTACACTACTATAATGCTTGCCATTCTCTTCCGCCCCCCAGCCCCCCAGTCGCTCCTCCCCGCCTCCCCGCCTCCCCCCTTCTCCCCCCCCCCCCCTCCCCCTCATCCCCTTCTCCTCCCTCCTCCTTCGCCCCCTTTACCCCCCCACCCTCTTCCCCCTGCTAACCCTCCCCTCTCTTGCCCTGCCTGTGTGATGCGCACAATGGAAAGAGACAGGCGCACCTGAAACAGAAGCAGAAGCCGGTGGGGGAGGAAAGACTAAGGAGAAACGGGCATGGATGAAGAACTTCCGACATGCCAACCCGAAGGTAATACGAATATGGCAGGCGTTTCGCGCAGAATATAATGGTACCTGGTACCTACCTGGTAAATCGGAAGTACGAAGTAGTAGGTAGGGTACATCATGGAGGCGGTCGAGGTACATGGATTCCCTTTCTCATGTACTTGCTGTTGGTTCCCTTTGGTGCTCTCCTCTTTTTTCCGGAGGCGTTCTTGGTTGTTAAATCTGATGTTTTGCACATCGTCGGGTGGAAAATCCACCAATAGACTTAGGGGGTACTTTTGTTTTTAATCGTCCGGCGGGTGGGAAAAAAGCAAAGCTTAAGCTCAACACACTTCCACATATATTCATACATCTCGAGTGCGTGTCAAATGAACTCAATCGTGTTCGCAATCCAGCGCTAGCTGGCGTATCCTTCGGTTCCGGTGGTATCGACAGCGCGAGCTGTCCCTACCTATACCAGCGGTCACGTTACCGCTACTACTCCAGCAGCGCAAGCTCCTATTACGGATATCCACTGTCAACAGGGGTCATTTAATGGCTATGGGGTCATAACTCTGTCAATTCTTCGTCGATAACGGTAAACGATAGCTTGGATTGTTCGCAAGACCTTACGGTTACGGCTCAAAAAAAAAAAATACCGAGTATATATATATGATGTTCTGGCCGAGATAGTGCGAAAATTATGAGAAATTTCCGGTGAATTTTTTGCAACAATATATGGTGATGATGATGGTGATGATAAGGCATTTACCCCTGTCAACAGCGGATCTCCGTAATGGCAGCTGCCGTTGTATACGGATGCGTGAGTGTGTCGACGCGACTTGATTCCTGGGGATCAGGTGCGGTGGAGATAGTGGAGATAGCTACCCGGAAACACATAGCTACAAACTCGTTCGGACTGGTCGGTATTGCTTGTCGGGTTGTTTGAGCGGTGTCTAGTTGTTTTTTCTTCAGGTGTTACAAGAGTTTTGTCCCCCCGGGATTTCGAGCCAATCACATTCCCGAGGAGAAGCCTGTAATACCATGTCACGGGTACACGTAAAGCGAAATAAACGATACCCCGCTACTGGAAAGCCCTTTTCCCCATAGAAACCCCGAATCTACTCCTGCGTACGTATATTTTGCTACAAAGCGTCAGTCAACAAAACTCGTACACTTCAGGAAAGGAAAAAAACAAAAAAGTTGAAACCGGAAAGTCAGCGTGCGTGCGTACGGTGTTGCCTTGCGGCTCACTCGAAGCAATAGTCATAGGTGCCACCCTGCGTGTTCGTATTCGCGACGTCTCATGTTTCTAACCTCTTTTTACCCTGCACGTGCGTATTTCGCGACGTTTAACGCGGAACGCCTCCCCGACGGCTCGGTGAAGACGACCAAAGAAGGACGAGGAACGCCGGGTTCCAAGAAAAAGAAAGGCGGTACAGGTGAGGGGGGACACTAATCGGCTGGCGGACAACCCGACGCGTATGCGGGAACCCGGAAGTATATCGTAGGTAGTAAATAAAAGCCGACGGTAAGAGAAAAAACACAAGATACGCTCGTTTTGGGCAGGGCAGCTACATGCAGATGCAGCATCGCATGGTCAGCATCGCATGGTCAGCATCGCATGGTCTGTCTCCCTTGAAGGTGTAGACAGCATAATTTGGTTACGTGTGGATCCGTAGAGTGTGCAGCAATGGACTTCACGGCCGACCACCGTCGACCACACGCGCAATAATATCCCCAGAAAACAGCAGAAAAAATAAAACGGAAGATTCTCGTTTGCTAGCGCCGAATTTGTGCGGACAACTCGTACTGGGTAGCTCTTCTAGGAAGAGCAGTAGCAGGAAACGACCGAGACGGCATCATTTTTGCTCTAGCAGGTGTCGCTATACATCAATACAGATGTCGATATAATGCCGGCATGTGTCATTGCCGTAAATGCCGGAACTATATCGGCAGCCGGAACTACTCCGCATACTGCCACTACTCGTTGTTTCCAAGTGTGCCAAGCGATTTCACAGGCAGTGTGGCGGGCAATCGGCACTACTCAAGCAGCACTATATAGGGACCGGGTCTGTCGTGAAAAAAGGTTGGATGGAACATCAAATCATGCGTGCGAAAAAACGGACACAGCAGCAGCGGTAACCAGCGTCATTGCGCTCACTGGATAGCCGTCTCGCAAGGTCAGAAGTTCACCACGTTACGTAGTAATTATCGTCTTCTTGTTGGCTATGCTGCTTTTCTATGGATAACCAGGTGGCAGCTGTAGCTCTAGCAGCAGCCAAGCAGGAAATGACGGAGACGACATCAGCGCTCTTTTAGATGCCTCGGGAGAGGGTCGCGAAGATAGAAGCAGCAGTAGCAGCAGCAGCAACAGCAACTCAAGCAGCAGCAGCAGCAGTAGCAGCAGCAGCAGCAGTAGCAGCAGCAGCAGCAGCACGGACACCGGAGGCAACAGCAGCAGCAGCTCCAGGTAAAAGCAAAAGTCTCGTGTTGATACATACTAATTCGGGCAGATTGTGCAACCTCATCAGCTATTTTCGGTAGCTGCTACTGATGGATATTGAACAACGTCGAACGACGTCAAACGATAGTTGAGTGCTACGTCAAACCAAACATCTAATCGGCACGCTTTGCGCCAAGAAAAAGTGTGCTTGTCCCGCGACAACCCTACAGTTACCTAGGCGCCAAACGACGGTGGGTAGCCAAGCACGCGCGCCCCCCACCCCCCACCGCCACTACCGTGTACGTTCAATCGACTGGTAACTAATAATTTAACTCGTCCAATCCTCACCTCCCTCTCCCCTCCGGCCGCCTCACCAAGTACGCCCAATCCACCGGCAGAGACTCTTCCGATTGATCATATCATCGCCCCCACTCCCTTCCTACTCTCTCACCCCTCCCTCACCCTCCCCAACTCTGCCCCCCCCCCCCCCCATTTTTATTTTTTGGCGGTCACCATGATGGTTGTCGAGTTAGATTATATTGTGCGGGGTGGAGAACCCTAACTCCGCACAAGGGGAATGATCGCATCACGTATTAATAGTGTGAATATGTTAAGGCACCCACGAGGCAGTTACATGGTAATACCCATTGCTGTCTCTGGAGTGGCCACACCAGAAAACAAAGTAGCTCATTGGCGCTGTCATCCATGAGCAAGAAAGTAGGCACAAGGTGCCGAAGTCCGTCTTACGAGCGGTTCTTGGCAGGATGCAGTTCACCCTTCATGCGGCTCGCCGAACACCTCACGGCGCTTCGCGCTTGATGCAAGCAATGTCGGCCTGGTTGGTGAAAACCCGACGTGCTCCGTGTCGGCATAATAGGGATGCGAGAGTCTATGTTCATACGACTACGACCATGCACAAACTGAGTACCCACCTTGCCCCACACCCACCCTCGCCCCTTCAACCCACTGGGATCGACTCTTCCTACTCGTTGAATCCTCCTTCCCCCAGCGCTCGTAAGCCTAAATCCAACCGCAGACGACTCCAAGATGATGGGTCCGGCAACATCACTAGGTCTGCTACATCTCCACCCCCACCCCCACAGCCTACTGCGGGTATGGCCCCGAGGGTGGCCACCGCGGCGGAGGCATGGCCTGATGATGACGAGTCGGCCCCGCTCATGTGGGCGGATGTGGTAAGTGTCGGAATAAGGTTTATGGGGTTTCCTGTTGTAAGGATCTTGTTTTTTTGCAAGGGGTGGCTGTGGGGGCGGAGAAAAAAGGTAGAAAACGACTTGAATCATACCTGGTATTGGTATCGGTGGCGGCTGCGGCGGAGGCATGGCCCGCTGGTGATGACTTGGCGTCGCTGATGTGGGCGGATGTGGAGAGTGTCGGGGGGGGAGAATGTTAGAAGAATTGCTACAGGGGTTTCCTGTAGTAAGCATTTGTTTTTGGCAAAAAGGGTGTTGGGGGGAGGAAAGTGTGTAGAAAATGACTTGAAATATGTATTGGTTTTCCGTGGCGACCGTGGAGGCGTGGCATATTGGTGATGACTCGGCCTCACTCATGTGGGCGGATGTGGTGAGTGTCGGGGAGGGCATATGTTATAAGAACTGCGATGTTAACCTACGGTACACTGGTAGGGCCTCCTGTGGTATGGAGATTATTTTTGCAAATGGGGGCTGTGGGGGAAGAAACACAGGGAAAATGGCTTGAATAAGTTATCGGTTTCAGCGGCGGCCGTGGAGGCAAGATTGCTGTAGTAACGTACCAATCTCTAATACGACCCCTCGATGAAGGTGACATGGGAGGAGGCGCTATCACGCTCTCTTAACCAAAGCCCTAATCGCTGCTTCAAGCCACGATACCGCATCCTTCTACCCACCACCTTGGGCACACTACGCCCGCGAACAAGGAATAACCGACAAGCAAAAACTTCGGCGCGACTTGTTGGGGGTCGCAATTTTTTTTGCGTTTTGAAATCATGCTCAGCGGCGACCGCTACACCACACCCGACCAGCACATAATAATCTATGCCCAGGGTACACAAAGCCCCGCCCGGAGTATAGTTTAGCCTATGCCCGAAGTTGTTTACGGTTGGTGTCACGGTGTGGTTCCAGGCTTTGCTCAGATTTGATGTTTCTTGGCAGGCCCATACTGTGTTTTTGTTTGTGAACGGAACACCCTAGTACCTATCGATCATCGTCGTTGACGTCGCCGTAAAAAATCCACCTGCTTACCGCCGTGGATGCGTCAATATTGACCGGACCAGAGGCTTGGTTCTGCCCGACACCTTGGATTATTTTGGCATTTTTACCGGACCATCCACGTGCTGAATGCTGTTTGGTCGTCGGCGATGGCGATGCTTCGGCGTCGGTGTTTGCTTTGCTCTGTTGGGTCGGCCAGACTTATGAAAATTGCGAACGCTGCTCTGCCTACCCCTCCTGTATGCTCTCGCTCTGCACAGCCCTCTTTTACGTTTACTTGACACTCTGTCTGTTTGTCTCTTTCGTAGCAGCAACCCGAAGCGCCGTACATTGCGCCGCACGGTCAACCACACCACCAGCAGCTGCAGTTTGAGCAGCAACACATGGCGTCGGACGATGAAACCCCCGAGGCTGTGGAGACTCGCGGCGGTGGTGCCGGGTGGAGTGGCCTTGTTGGCCGGCAAACACCGTACGCTCCCACCGCCCTGTGGGCTCAGGACGGTGAGAATCTTGCAGAAGGCAGGTGCTGAGATTTGTATAGATTTGTGCCCTCGACGACGATTAAACATGGTAGGTGGACCGAGACGAACTGGACTCACTAGCCATGTTGATTCACACGCCAAGGGGTACACAGCTATTTATGTTGAAGTTGTGGACATGAGCCCGTGGGAGAGAAACCACGGGCCTGACACTAGATATACTTGTTTTAGTGTTGCTCCCGCTTTTGCTGTGGCCATTCTGGTGCAAACCCCGATTTGGGTGGACAAAGCCACACGGGATTATGGTGTGGTGGTGGTATCAACTCGTTTACAACTGGAAACCCGTTTTAGGGGACAAACTACTTGGGGTTAGTGTAGGGAGGGGTTTTGGGGCTCTCAATCGGGTTATGGTGCCAAGCGTCAAACTGTGAAATTATCTGGACAGGTTCGCCTCCACCAGTAATTCCACTCGTGAGTGTACTCCAGCAAGTGCTGCGTTCTTATGTCACTGCTTTAAATTATTTCATTTTGCGGCCGGCGCATAACGAAGCTTGCAAAAGCTAAAGTACCACCTACATTTTGACATTTTTATATATAGGGACAATTGTGGTGACAATAACGCCATGTAAAGAAAGGCTGCTGATACGAATCTCACGGTCGGAGTTCGATTGTCGGCATCCCCACCACAACCTCCCTTCATTTGTTGACAACTTACGTTTTCATTTTTTTGTATGTATGTATATTTTTGTCATTGGACGTTACAGCTCAAGAAGTTGCGATACTTCAACAAAAAAAAATCAGCTCATCAAGCATGGTCGTACATAGGCTGGGCTGTTGGTTTTGGTCCGTATTTTATTTTCCAACTTTCTCCCCGCTTATACAATTTTCCGACCCGCGCAATACAAATTTGTGATCTGCGCATACAATTCTCCGTCCCGCGCATACAAGTTGCCGACCGGACAGATTCAGAACGAGCGCACGGCGGGCCAAATCTCCAGCAGCAGCAACAGCGGTTGCAGCACCAGCAACAACCGCAGCAGCACCACCAGCAGCAACTGCAGCAGCAGCAACAGCAGCAGCAGCAATGGGCGCAAGGAGGTGCCACTGGACCGCCGCATGGATCCGCCGACGGGAGCAGTGGCGCCAATTAGTTGGCCACCGATCGATCAGTCGGATGTTAGAAGAGCACCTTCAAAAACGATTCGACACACTGCACTGGTTGAGGGTCACTGCTTTTACGATACGGATACAGCTAACCCTATCAAAACCTTGAACCAATCAACCAACGCTTAGGGCTGGTCCTCTTCGTCCTGTACACAGTTTGAGCCAACCATTGTATCGAACAAGTGGTAAGGTCTACTGAGTTGTTAACCCGTTTGACACTGCACGCGATAATATTGGGAATAAACTGTTTGTTTGGAACTACAGCAAGCCGCCCCATACAGTGCTGGTCGAATAGTGCGTGTTTCCGTTATAGGGCCGGTAGAAATGTGCCTATTGCCTTTACAGTGCTGGTGAAAACAAGCGACTGGAACCCGCGATGCTAACACCGGCATGGGTACTATACCCAATAGTGCCGGTGCCCAGCACACTGCCGGTATTGTTGGCTGGTACATATCGGCACTAGGGGGAAGCCACCCACTACAGTGCGGGATCATTTTTCCCAGCGGCCAAAACGGTGAAAGGGCGCAGATTTTGCTCCGTTAATAGAAAGTGCTCAATTTTTTTATAGACGGATTTGAATTTGGATTTTTGATGTCGGACGTGGGGGCGTATTGGATTGGTCGCCTTTTTAGTACTACAGCAGAGAAAGAGAGAGGGACTGGGTGTTCATCGTCGACCAGTTTAAGCCGTAGAGGAACTGCACCCCCCGCGGTATGGGGGACGAGCAACTCGAAGTTAGCTTGGAATCGTTTTGGCAGCGCTGCCAGGGGGGGGCATTCCCTTTCGGACGGCGCTCACGTTGTTAGGGATAAGCAACTTCAAACTTGAAGTTGCTGTTAGATCGTTTCAGCAGCACCAAAACTAACACGCCCTTGGGGGACAAACGTCTTCAAGCTACGAAGCGCGCGGGGGGGGGGGGGGTTCGCTTCGTCCGCACTACACAAACGCGATCCCTTGAGAACCGCGTCCGCGTGTTTGGGGACAAAGATTAGATATTATTAGCATGATTTTGTTTTTTGAAAGTACCGAAAGGGCGATAAAAGTTGGTCGGCTTTTTAGGCTATATCTAAAATGCGACAGCTGAGCAGAAAATGATTGGGCGCGAACCAATCAAACATTGACAACAAGCACAAGACGGACCCTCTCTCTCTCTCTCTTGTCCACAGCAGCAGTAACAATATTTGGCTCAAAATCTTTCCAACCCGTGCGGTATGTCACGATTATTCTACTCCGGCACACGGCGCTATAGGGCTTCATATGCACACCATGGGCTCTATCCCTTCGAGCGCGGGCCATTCGCAATTATACTCGCAACGCGCGGCGGTAGGAACCCTTACAACATGATGATGGGCTGCATTCCCGTAGTACCTCTACTCATAGGAAGAGGGAGGAGGCCCAGGGCACGAGATGTGTTTGGAAATTGGGGGGAAAAAAACTTGGGAGGATGGGGACGACGGTTTCGTGCTGCATGCCATGCGGAGGCAGGTGCGGGGCCGCGGGGGCGGGAGTGAGTGCGGGGCTGGCGTCGTTTGCATCGGAATGTTAATGTTCCGGGGTCCAGCATCACTGTAAACCAACGTACCAGGTACATGGTACATCTTAGCGCAACCCTTTCAACGCTATTAATAGAAGGTTATCCCACGCTGATTTGAACTGGTTTATCCGCAACACTATTTGAGAGAGAGAGAGTAGTTTGGTCCCAAGAGGCGTGGGTGTATCCCGACGTACGTACGATATTGCTTGTAGTTTGTCTTCGGGGGCGTGGCTGCGGTTCTAAAACGATGAGGGGAGGAAGGAAGGAATACGTTATGCCCGAAAGGGTGCTGCAGCGTAAAGCCAAGCCATGGCCTGCGCGAGGTCTCAGGAAATGTCCGAAATGATATTCGTACAGGTCAGAGGTAGCAGCGCTCCGAGATTGTACGCGCTAAGTAACACCAGGTACCTGGTGGGCAAATTCCCCCATAATGATTGCAATATTTATTTGGCGATTGTCTGCGCGAGGTATCAGGAAAAGCCCGAAGTCGTAGCGTTTCTCGATTATGTGGGCCGAGTAAAAATAGGAAAGGCCCGAAAGTGTGTGTCACTTGGCGATTATCTGCGTAAGGTATTGAAGGAAACGTCCGAAAAATGAAACTTCGTAGCATTTCGCGGGTGTCTACCCTAGTTATTACCAATAGGAAATAGCCTATCTATACGTGTATAAGGGCTGCGGCATTCCGCAATTATCTGAGTTGAAAGTTGGGAAATGCCCGAAATTCGATTCGTCGTGTTTCGCGAACAGCTGCGCTTGGTATTTGGAAGAGCCTGAATGGCTGTAATACGAGCACGCTACAAGCGTTTATTTCGCGATTGACAGCTCGAGGTGTGAGGGAAGAAATGGAAGAGTATTTCTTTTCGCGATTATCTCCGCTAGGTGTTCAGGCAACACCCGATAGCGTACACTCGCAGCAGCGGTTCGTGCGATTCGTGCGATTTTCTGCGCGAGGTGTATAACGTTGGAGCCGAGAGCCGTCCGTGCACACACGAAAAACGCTCTCTCTCTGCCATTTTCGTCGTGATGATTTATAACCCCCCCGCCCCCCCCCGCCCCGGATACACCCTCGTATGCCCTAGCGTACCGGTTCCCCGTGGTATACGGATAACTAGGTATACCGTGTAGAGATTCCTCTATAGTGCCGGTTGCCCGCTATAGTGCCTGCGAAATCGCGTGGCACAGATGGGAACAACCAGTAGTGGCAGTGTGCGGAGTGGTGCCGGTTTCCCCTATAATGACGATTTCCCCTATTATAGTGCACAGGTTTCCCCTTTAGCATGCAGGAATTTCCGACCCTCGGCACATACCGGCGTTTGTTTGTACGATAGAGCGACCACTGCTGCACAGCACCTGTTATCCAGAGCTTTATTTTGGCTCGGCGATACGCTACCAGCTACCAGCCGTGTCGTAACGGAGAGCCCTATAAGAAACTCAGCTTGCGATTTCCGGGGGAAAATAAATCCAGGAGTGGCTATGCTTGAAGCTAGTAGTGAGGAACACCCCCTTTCCGAAGTTGAGAAACTAGTCCGGGCCAGCATCTCGATTTCTTATTAAGCGGCCGGTACTACTGCTGTGCTGATACACTGTGTACATCTAGCCCTTCATACCTAGTCGCCGCTGGTTGTGTGCCCCCTTGAGACCTTCACCCCCACGTTTGTTAGGACGAATAACTTGGAATTAGTGTGGAATTTGTTTCCTGTAGTAAAACGAGATACGTACAGCAGTTATTTTCATGTCGTGTTGGGGTATCTAACCCATGAAAACACTACATAAGTGACAAGGAAGCACAGGTACTGTGGTTGAACAGTAGATGTTGGATTAGCGGCGCGATTACTGCTGCTGTTATAGGAGAGATCTCGGTATTTATTGGCGCGTCAAGATCTAATCCGGCAAAATATGCTAGTTTTAGTATTGGGTGCAGTCGGTCAAGGCGTCAAACCGCTGTATCTTGGCGTCTTCGCTGGGAGTTACGGCATTATTCAGGGGAGATGACACCATAAATTATTTGCGTACACCAGCAGCAGCAAAGTAGAACTGCACGCAGTACAACCGCCTGCTGTTGCGTCTCGCAGTAGGCGAAGCTGTGCACCACCGCTGTATCAGGCTTCAGAACACTTACTGCTCAGTAGTACGATCCGCACTCTTTTTTGTGCTGTATTGTTGTTTCGCTCTGATGAATGAACGAGCGTGTTTTGCTGCATGTATTGTAGCTTAGCTGACATCGTACTTATTATGTACTGCATATATATACGTATAATGTATTTCATTTGTCGCAAGAGTCAAACGAAATAAAAAACTAAATTGACAAACTTGCAAAGCTACCGTTTTCCTGTGTATAGTGTGAGATGAACAGACGCCCGACGCTAAAAAAGGAGAACAGATAGCGGCAGCAAGCAGCCGCAGCACCGCATACCCCAAACAAACGAGCAAAATCGAGATTATGTACGTACCCCAAGTGCAACAATATCGGAGGTCACACATCCACGGGGGTCGCACCGGAACAGCACAATTGTCAAGTTTGGCCGTCTACAGTTCAAATGGGATCAAATACCTGGATGATGCACGAGTATCCCAGTCAGTACGGTTTTATTAGACTATAATATCTATCCAAAAAAAGGCTCGCGTCGACTTTACACGCCATTATTATAGTAGAATGTCCACGGTTCACAGCTGTCGAGGTATTAGTGGGGTATTAGTCCGTTTGACCACTTGCAAAAGGTTAACCAATAGCGTACCCAAACTAAGCCTTACAACACTCTCCCCCCCTGAAACGGCGGGATAGCAGGTCGGCCGGATATACGGGCGGACCTGCCAATTATCCAAGACGTTTCATTTCCTGGGTATACCGGGGAGATGATTTTTCAAGTTCGATCATGGGGAAAGTCTGAAAAAGGTTATTATGTGGTGGATGTGGGATTTGAACCCCCGACCCCAGAAAAACCATGGTCTGTCGACGACGCCATTTGCTAAGGTATTAGTGGGGTATTAGTCAGTTTGACCACTTGCAAAAGGTCAACCAATGCTTGAAAAATACTCTCCCCGGTATACCCAAGAATTGAAACGGCTTGGATAATTGGCAGGTCCGCCCGTATATCCGGCCGACATGCTATCCCGCCGTTTCAGGGGGGGGGAGTGTTGTAAGGCTTAGTTTGGGTACGCTATTGGTTAACCTTTTGCAAGTGGTCAAACGGACTAATACCCCACTAATTCCTCAATACAGCGCAATTATTCCCACACTCTAGTTGATGCCACTACAGTAGGTTGTCCCCCTAGACGGGCGTGCATTTTCTGTGCGTAGGAGATAATCACTGACTGGGCTTGGTGTTCCGGTCACCAGTTAGTGTGTGCTATATATGCTGTGTATGGCTTCCGTCGCCCATACACCACCTGTCTGTGCTGTGGTATTATTTATTGCCCTTTCTGAAAACCCTCCAACGGCCCCACTGGCATCTCTTTGACCCCTGCTTGCAACAACAGCGGTTTCGCATTTTACCTTCACAAATAATGTGTACGCACATGTAGTAGTGTAACGTGTTGCGGTCAGCTTTGACGCCAACAACGTACTTGTCGTATCTGCAATACATGTGACGTGCTGTAGCAAACACGAGACGAAAAAAACTCGTCACGACCAGCAGTGTATAAGTAGCGAAAGCGCCGAGGGTAGATGCACACACAGCGCATACAACGCATACGACAACAATCTATTGGGGAAGCGGAGGATTGCGGGATCAGCGAGCGAAGGGACGATGACGGCGTGCAACGACGACACTTTTTTACTTGTTGCACTTGCTAATTGAAGCAAGCGGTCAATCAATGCATTCTTCATTTTTTTGCATCCTATCTTCGCAATTACTAGAATACTGCTACACTACAGCCAAATTTGAAAGCAGCATAACACTGCTGTAGTAGTAGCAGTCTGTGTATAACCGGACCCACCAACATAGCACAGAATATCATCTATTCACGTGCGTACTGCTGTTGTTGTGGTTGCTGACTGTCAACAGCAGGTAGGTAGGTGGCGAAAGCGCCGAGGGTAAATGCACATACAGCAACAACTTATAGACATGTAGACTATGGGGGGAGGGGAGGATTACGGGATGAGCGAGCGAAGGGACAATGACAACGTTCAACGCCACTTTTGTTCTTGTTGCACTTGCTGACTGAAGCGGTCAAATAATTCACTCTTCTGTTTTTTTTCATCTTATCTTCGCAATTAATTGCAAGCATACTGCTGTACAGCCAAATTTAAAGCAGCAAGCAGTCGAGCATGTAGTAGTAGTGGTAGTAGTAGAAGTGGTAGTAGTAGTAGTAGTAGTAGCAGTAGTATTATTAATAGTAGTAGTAGTAGTAGTAGCAGTAGTATTATTAATAGTAGTAGTAGTAGCAGTAGTAGTAGTAGTATAGCAATAGTAGTAGTAGTAGTAGTAGTAGTAGTGATAGTAGTAGTAGTAGTAGTAGTGTAGTAGTAGGTGTAAGTGTAGTAGTATGTAGTAGTAGTAGTAGTAGTAGCAGTAAGTAGTAGTAGTAGTGCAGTTAGTGTTAGTAGTAGTAGTAGTAGTAGTAGTAGTAGTAGCAGTAGTAGAGTGTATAGTAAAAAAACTAGTACTGTAGTAGGAGTAGGAGTAGGATCACTGCCAGCATAGTCTAAAGTATGAAAAATGAAAATACACTCCAGCTGTGAGATCGAAGATTTCGTCGAAACTCATCTTTGCAAGCTGTGTGTGATACTCCGATCGCGCGTATTACGAGTTGTGTGTCCTCATTAAGGATATAGGTCGGCGACTCCCCTTACAACTACAGTGTAGCTATCAGGGTCAACAGAATGATTTTAGTCAGTCTGTGCGCGGAAACTATAAAACTATATAGCACACAGAAAATCATCTAGACTAGATTTATTTTTTATAATAATATTATTAATTATTCTCTCGTGTGCGTACTCTCTGTTGTAATTGCTCGCTGTAAACTGGTATAGACTATACTGCGGTAGTACAACGCGTATAGCACTTACTACGCGTCTAGAGCTATTGACTACATATATTATCTCTAAATACACGCGGTCCAAGCGCGCTCATAAAGTTGTAACACGTCTCAAGCGCGAGCGGCAAGCGGTATGCTGTAGTCGCACCAGGTATAAGTGTACCACACGTACTAGTCTATACTATTAATACTACTACTGTGCTGCATGTACACTGCCGTATAATAGCGTGGCGTCAAGATGTGCGGCACGTGCTGGTATGTATGCTGATATATGACATATTATTATGTAGTATTATGTGATACTTCGTATCAGGATACTTACGAGGAAGCTATCATCATCCCCCTGTCTGTCCTGTGATTTCGTGACTACAGAACAAACTGACGTCTCTCTCTAATGGGTGAAAAACCAGATTGTTGAGCACACTGGGTGAGTGTGCTGTGGGCCTATATGTGCTCCTGGATGTCGATGGGTAGAAACAACAACAACAATGCACACGTCGGGCAGATTTTACTGGTGATCCTCAAACCGTATCTACGAGTATGTATTTATTTGATGATCTAGAAATATCTGAGTTGTTACTGGGTGAGAAACGTACGACCTGCATGTATGTTCTAGAACCATGCGGCTTGCAAAGTTGAGTCTCAATCATTCAATCGGTCATACTCACAGCTGACGTTTCTCAATTTTTACAAAAACATGGTCTATCTAGATAAATAATCTAGATAGATGATGATCAAGATGATGATCTAGATTATCTAGATGATGATCTTGATCGTGATCTGTCCGAGGTGTGGGGCAACAATAATAGTAATAATAATGTGAAGAACACATGTTCGTGGTATGGAAAGTATCAACAAAAGTGCGACAATGTATACACACGCGCACACGACGACGACACAAAACTCGTCGATCGACGACAACAACCGCCACAACTGCAATAATAATCCTCGCCGAACTCTGTGTTTATTATTATGCAGAATGTGACGGCCAATCAGTGCAGACACAGCAAAGTAGTGAACAATCCGGCAAGTGTGTATGCACAGCATTCCGGAGCGAGTGGTACGTGGTACATCACGCCTCCTACGAGTACGGCTCGTTACTTAGTACGCGCCAGCGCATCCCCCAAGGGCGCGCTTTGACGTTTCGACGACGTTGTTGGGTCGCGCAGTGTCGTCGGTTTTACGAAAAAGAACGATAATCTGAAACCGTCAGATTGTTTTTTTTAAGTGTTCCCCCACCCCTATTAAAAGACGTTCGAGAACAAAGGTTTTTGTGTGGAGGAGGCGTATGGAGCGCTGGGCGCCACCCACCTTCTCCCTTGCCACCACCCGGCCATCCAGTTGTTCTCACGTGAAAGCAAACAGCAAGCGAAGCTACGTCCCCACGCGACAAAGCAAGCACAAACAAGAAATTATGGCTGAACCTCAGGAGACCCCGGCTGTCGAGGCCGAGACCTTCGCTTTCTCGGCTGACATCAACCAGCTCCTCTCTTTGATCATCAACACTTTTTACTCCAACAAGGAGGTGAGGCTTTGCCCTAGTCAGGCACTCAACCAGCCTACCTGGTACATTGGCTATTAGCGGAGAGAAGCTCTAGCGCACTGCCACCTCCCCCGTGCAACAACCCTTGGACGCCGGCAGAAAGCTGAGGCCCACGCTCACCGCCGGCACAGTAGAGCGTCTCCTTGTTTATTTTGCGCGGGCGTGGAGCGTGTGGAGCGTGTCCGGCCTACGTGTCCGGTCATCGCACAGCAGTATCCGTCTGCTTTTTTTCGCACGGGTTCTTCGGTGGTCTTTCTAGATCTTGCGCATCTGGCTGGCATCTAGGCAGTAAGCACAAATTAGGCACCGTAGACCAAGAGCATGGGCTGAAGGGGTCATGAGGGCCCGTGACAGTCCCCTACGCAGTTGTGCTGGCGCCACGGTTTGTGCGAAATGCGGCAGGTTTTTCCTCAGTCTTACTGGCTGGTCTGCACGTCTCTCCACCGGACGAAGCTCGCGTTGTAGATCTTGTTTTTGTATTCGATTTTGACCATCCAACTTTTTAGGCACCAAATCGTAGCGGCAGGCAATGCAACAAGACAGACACTTGCCCGTAGCGATGTAAGGCGGTCTTGGCTGGGCAACGTTTGCAACAGTCGACGTAGGCTGCCTGAAGAAGAGCAGCGGTCCCAATGCGCTTGCCGTTCTTGTAATGGGCATCCCATGAGCCATTTGTCGCTGCCCGTTATTAGTCTATGTTGGTACGATACCGTGCGGAAGCTTTTCTCGAACAAAACCAAATCGAGTTTTATCGAAAAAACCAAAACCCGGCCGAAATCCACACTGTTTTTGTATCAAATCCAAAGAATGTATGTACCGCGTCGTCTGTGACGAGTCGATTGATCAACGTCGATCACATTACTGAGGTACGTTTTTGTGAGGAAATCCTCCGTTCCGAGATTGATATAGACGCCGTCCTTCTCGAAACGAAACTTGAACCCATCACAACGCTTATTACGTGTCCTTTTGGTTTTTGCTATGTCCCCTGCAGATCTTCCTTCGCGAGCTCATCTCTAACTCGAGCGATGCGCTGGACAAGATCCGATACCAGTCCCTCACGGACAAGGCTGTTTTGGATGCGGAGCCCAACATGGAGATCCGGATCATCCCCGACAAGGTGAGCGAGACTGGTCATAATATTCATGTTTATTGATTTTTTTTCAATTGATTTTCTCGCGTTTTCGTTAGTTTCTTGTTGTTAACAGTCACTTACCATGTATAATTGGGACAGCAAAGAGGACGCAAGGAGCTATCTAGGTACGCGAGAGGAACTACGGCAGTACGTATGCCTGGTAACCGTTTTTTTTTTTCCTTCTTCGCGGCCTATATATGCCCCTGCTGCTGTGCGCCCTTGTGTTCAGCCGTGAACCATGCCGTCATTTTTATTCAAAGGTTCTCTGGACATGCAAATTGTACTTGATTTGGAGGACCGATGCTCTCAGCAGCTGAAGTGCTCTCGTAGACTGAAATGGCCTCTTCGTGGTTCTCATGCTGAATAGTATAAAGCACAACAAGCTTCAAGCTGCCTAAATCATGCCCCCAAAGGTGTACACGAACCGATGTCGGAATAATAAAGGTAATCCATCCTGTACACTTACACGCCTGTTACAGTAGTAGTAAACCCAGCAGATGGCATTCCGTGGACGTCGGCGGTTTCGTACACTTATTGTGACTGTAGCGTAGGTAGCATCAAAAGGTTGTTTTCGTTGTTGGAAGATGGGCTGCTGGCGCAGAAGTAGACTATATATCGATCATGTTCCAGTTTGTCGCTCCGTGTCTCACAAAATCTACCAGTATCAATAACATTTTTGTTTCAAGCATCGGTACATTTTGCCGATTCGTCTTTCCATGGAGGTCTGTTTTTATTCCAACCTTCGGCCTCGAGATTGCTCTGATGTGAGAAAATATATACGGAGTACTTGGTATGCTGGCATTTTTTTTAGGGATTTCCACAGACAGCTGCCCGAAGGTTGCTGGTTTATGTCTTAACTCTTTCCATAAAGCGCTTACTGCCAGCAGAATGGCTTAATACATGTTGTAGACGTATATACTATCATACAACTATGTTAGTATTCACTCCGAGTATATTTTTTCGCCATATTAAAATCCGGCTTGCGCGCTTTTCACATAATCCTGGACGCGTACGTAGTGTGACGCAGAAGCATGGGGAGGAAAGCTGTACCTTCAGGGTGCAACTTTTGCCGACAGGAAAAATAAATTTTGGCACGTATAATGGTCTCGTGGCCGCAACAAAAGCGGTCTATCACGCCTCGCCGCATGTAAGAGTCGTCGAGAGTCTACGCCAATTGTGACCAGTACCCGGAAGTCTTATTTGTGGGAAGCAGACGGGTATTGCTGCATGCCAGTCTGGCACGTACCTAAATTCATAATCAACTCAAAAGGTGTCGGTCGCGATTTGATTTAGGTTTCGCTATCTTCTGCTGTTCGACGCTTTGAAGGCCAACATCCTGATTGGCTGTAGGGTGTGTAGCGATTTACTTTGCAATTCTTTGATTGCTACAAATGCTGTTATTGGCACCTCAGGCCAACAAAAGGTTTTACCCGTGGCTTTCACGCCTCTACTGCCGGAAACGTCCTTGTGGGGAACAAAGTTACTCGAAGATAGTAATGGAAGTTGACGTTTTTGAATTTGTTATTTGGCTTATGATTTTCGCTGTTGAATGCTGTTTGTTCAGGCCAACAACACCTTGACGATCGAGGACTCCGGAATCGGCATGACCAAGGCCGACCTTGTAAACAACCTGGGTACCATCGCCAAATCCGGAACTAAGGCTTTCATGGAGGCACTCAGCGCCGGGGCCGACATCAGCATGATCGGTCAGTTCGGCGTGGGTTTCTACTCTGCCTACCTTGTGGCGGACAAGGTGACTGTGACGTCTAAGCACAACGACGACGAGCAGCACACCTGGGAATCCTCCGCCGGCGGGTCGTTCACTGTCACTCAGGTAAACACAATCTGCGCCAGAGGTTGGAGTGCAAAAGGATACCCGTCACCAAAAAATGGAACATTTTGAAGCTTGCTATGCCAACAGTTGGTCTTAGCAACTCATGCGGCGTATGTCTTGAAGCGTTGTATTGGACGGCTGGCCTTTGCAACTCGCGCGGCAGATACAGCTACATTATTCACCTGTTTCCAATACAAAAGTCAGGTGATGTTGGGAGCGGTTGATCGGTCGTTACTCGTCTTGGCAAGGTGCGTGGTTACATGCGCTGTATTGTTCAGGTTGCATTTGGAGAATCGTAAATGGCGGTCGGCGACCGTGAAATACGCCTCAAAACAGCTTAAAAGAGGTATTATCGGCAGTTGTTGTTTTTTAGATGTTGTCGCATTAGAAAAAAAATGCAGCTGTGTCAAGTCTAGGCATGTATCTTCTTGTAATCAGTTACAAATAGCGCACTTTCCTACTGGCGATCAAGCAATGGTCCCCGATAACTCGTACCTGGCAGGACGCATTGTAGGCAGCAAGGATGTCGTTGATGATGATATGATGTGTGTCAACTGCTATTGATACAAATTGTACCTGATGCCGTCGCTTGCTTGCCGTTTTGCCTCGATTGTGCGCATTTCCTTTGCGCAGGACGGACCGGACGCCAAGCCGGTTGGACGTGGTACCCGCATCGAGCTTGTTCTTAAGGAGGACATGGCGGAGTTCCTTGAGGAGAGAAAGGTGAACACTTTATGCGCTGTGTGTTCTGTCAACATGGTCAACAAGGAGTGGTGCGCGTGGAAGAAACTTGGAGAATATCGGTGGTGTCGAGAGTTTTTTGTCCGGCGTCTTTTTGTTCGCGTCTCTCAGGCAGGGCTATGGTTAGCGCGTCATTAGATAATACAAAGCGTCCATGCATTGGAAAAAACACAGGAAATCCAAATCCCCACAGCTGGCATTCCGTACGTATTGTTGCTGCAGATTGGTAGCCACAACATCGGCTCGTGTCCGTGCTGCAAGCTCTTCGGGCACCATTTAGGGACGATTGAATCGCTGCTTGACCTCTAGTATACTAACGGAGGCCTTGGCTTTCTTTCTACTGATTATTTTTTGCTGAAGATGTTGTGTTTTCAAGAATACATCAAGGCCTTGGTGAAGAAACGCTCTGAGTTCATGGGCCCCATTTAACCGCTTCTCTCGTTTGGTCGGTTGATCACGGTTCACTTTCCTTGCTTTGACATGTTTTGTCCCACGTAATAGATCAAGGACTTGGTGAAGAAGCACTCGGAGTTCATCGGCTTTCCCATCAAGCTGTACACGGAGAAGACCACCGAAAAGGACGTTACTGACGACGAGGACGAGGAGGCGGATGAGGGGGACGATGACAAGGAGCCCAAGGTGCGGAACGGTGTTGTAGCTAAAAATGGTAACCTCCCCGTCGAGGTTGTGTGGAACTCTGTGCCTGCGTTCTGCTGCATAGAATAATAGATTTTACCGAAATCAAAGTGCAATAGTGTTGGAAGAAATCTGAAGAAAATTCTTGGCGAGTAGTTTCAGGTTGTAGCTACGCTTATCAGTTGGGCCGCACGTTTTCGTGATCTTGCGTAGCCGAAGCATTGCATGAGTCATATTGGCGACTATATATAGGATACGGCTCCGTTTTGCTCGATCATGATCATTCGGGTTGTGTTTTTTGTTCTATTGTGAGCCTAGTAAAAAGGTGTCTAGCGCTGAACACGCCTGCGGTGTAGTTCTTTGTATAGTGTGAAAACTAACAATTGTGCTGTTCGTTGTTTCCTACGTCGTTGGTTGTTAATGTCAATAGGTTGAAGACGTTGACGAAGCGGAGAGCAAGGAGAAGAAGACCAAGAAGATCAAGGAGGTGCGTACGGTATAGCAATTATTACACCACGGGCATCCCGTTGTTCGTGTGTTGTTTGCCGTAGCCTCTCGAGTTCGCGTTGTGTATAGCTTTCCCCGTATTTCAAACAGTTGAAGGTTTAAATTGGACCTTAGTGTTAGTTGGGTGTTCGTTGCATAGAGGCCATGATGCGAGTGTAGTTGTTCGTCAGGGCTTGACAGCCTATTTCTGCGTTCATTTGTTTAGGTGTGCGCCTTGACGCCAATCGCGTTGTTTGTGGGTCCACCTCACGGGTTGGGTTGGGTTGCGTCTTGCTACTCAACTCTTGACAAGCGGTGGGGTTTGAGTAGGTGCAACTAGCGCACTGATCCTTTTGTCTTGAGTCCGCCCCCGGAGCTGACATGGAAACCCTTTAACGCTTTTTTGTTGCCTGATTAAGGTCTCGCACGAGTGGGAGCACTTGAACCAACAGAAGCCGATCTGGATGAGAAAGTCTGAGGAGGTAACGCACGACGACTATGCTGCGTTCTACAAATCCCTCAGCAACGACTGGGAGGTGAGACAAAGGTTTGTTTTCTCAACATGTGATTATTAACTTTGTTCGCATTATATTGTAGGTACACTGGGTGTACCGCTGACATGGCGCAAATACAAAGCTCTTTCTCCTCATGTGCCACTTAGATCTATCTAAAAAATTCCCCACCTGAAATAAAACTACCAAGACTTGCCATTACTGTGGACAAAAAATAGGACCCCTCCCACTAGAAACTTACCCATATACCTGGTAGTATTTTGCAAGTACCAACAACGTGGCTTGCAAAGAATATTGATCTGAAATTCGTCCAACTCACGGCTGACGTCTTGGAAATATTTTTCGTAAGAGTATTGCATCGGCGAAATGCCGAAATTCTGTGGGGAGTTCTTTTTGTTTGGTCAGGTTTTTCAGTATTGGACCGCGCCGCCGCAAATTACATCCCCCTTTGTTCTTCCTCTTGTGTATAGGAACACACATGAAAGCTTGACGCATCCATCCACCCTTACGATTATGCCTTGTTTTGGTTTTTGTTGTAGGACCACGCCGCCGTGAAGCACTTCTCGGTGGAGGGCCAGCTGGAGTTCCGGTCTGTGCTGTACGTGCCCAAGCGCGCCCCGTTCGACATGTTCGAGGGAGGAACGAAAAAGAAGCACAACAACATCAAGCTGTGAGTTAGTTAGTACGACTGGTCTGCTTTTCAAGTGATATTAAACTGTGCCCAATTTAACTGCCGCGTTGATCTTGTTGGTTGGACGATCGTTTCTGCTTGTTTAAAAAGCATCCACCAGGTTGTTAACGTCTGTATCTACGTGTACTCCACGTGTGCTGTGGAGGCAAGTGATTTTTTCTCGCTGTCTAGTTGAATAGTGCAAGCCCCCACCTCATTTTTTTGCCTTGCCCCTTTCTTTTTTTCCCCGTTTTTCAGTTACGTGCGGCGAGTGTTCATCATGGACAACTGCGAGGACTTGATGCCCGAGTACTTGCAGTTCGTGAAGGGTGTGGTCGACTCTGAGGACTTGCCTCTTAACATCTCTCGTGAGAGCTTGCAGCAGAACAAGATCCTTCGTGTCATCCGGAAGAACTTGGTAAAGAAGTCTGTCGAGCTTTTCAACGAACTCGCCGAGGACGCGGAGAAGTACAAGAAGGTCGGTGCTGCCCTTGTGCGTCGATTCGATATCGCAAGAAATTAGCAGTACGCATTTTGGTGAATTCCAAAAATAATCTTTGGCCGATTTACGCAAGAGAACTAACATAACGTTAGTAGCCTCGTTGGTTTACGTATTTTTTTTTCTGCCAACGAGCTTGCCCAGTCAGTCAACTATTGTCGCCTTTCTCCGTGTGCGGTCCTCGACGAGATTGGTGAAACCGTTGCTCCAGCAAACTTAGCCACACAACCCAACCCGTCCTTTGAAAATGCCGGGTATGTGCAGCTTGAGCTTTGCTGGACACCTTTTCCCGATACCTATTGCAAAAAGAAATCACCCGACAAAAATTGAGCATGTACGAGCTTCGCCCCTAAAAATAAATTGGTGCAGTTCTTCAATGTTTTGACCATGCTCCCTCTCCTGCACCTCTTTTCCTTTGCTTGTTATATTTTTCCGACAGTTCTACGAAGCGTTTGCGAAGAACCTCAAGCTGGGCATCCACGAGGACTCGGCCAACCGAGCAAAACTCGCCAAGCTCCTTCGCTACCACTCTACCAAGAGCGGAGAAGAGATGACCTCCTTGGACGACTACGTCTCGAGGATGGACGACCAGCAGGCGGGCATCTACTACGTTACGGGGGAGTCCAAGATGGCGGTGGAGAACTCGCCCTTCCTGGAAAAGCTGAAGAAGAAGGGGGTAGAAGTGCTGTTCATGGTCGACCCCATTGACGAGTACGCGGTTCAGCAGCTCAAGGAGTTCGAGGGAAAGAAGCTTATCTGCGCGACGAAGGAGGGGATGAAGATCGACGAGTCGGACGAGGAGTCCAAGAAGTACGAGGAGGTAAGTACGATACGTCTCTACAAGTAGGATTCCGGTTTTTTTCGAATGTTGAGTGCATGGTATTTCGCCGTACACGGCCATGGTGGAGCATTGCATATGTTTTATCGCTAGCTTGACGTGTCCATTCGGTACGAATGTAGTGTATTATTGTGTACCGGCCAAAAATAGCGTACTGGTATAGTTTCTTGACCTTTTACTCCTGGTAACCTTGTTCTTGTTGAGGTTCTGCTTGTAGTACAGACGACTTGTAGTTGACTAATAGCGATGAGACATTATCTCCAACAATAGTACAGACGACATGTAGTTGACTAATAGCGATGAGACATTATCTCCAACATTTGATTCTTGCAGGCAAAGGCCGCATCGGAGGGCTTGTGCAAGCTGATGAAGGAGGTCCTCGCGGACAAGGTGGACAAGGTCGTTGTCTCCAACCGTCTTGCCGACTCGCCGTGCGTCCTCGTCACGGGAGAGTACGGTTGGTCCGCCAACATGGAGCGCATCATGAAGGCGCAGGCCCTCCGCGACTCCTCGACGTCATCCTACATGACGTCCAAAAAGACCATGGAGGTCAACCCCACCAACTCGATCGTTGTCGCGCTCCGGGAAAAAGTGAGTTGCTTTTCTGGTAACCGTCAATGTTGTACCGCATGGTTTAGCGTGTAGTCGAGAATAAGGTAACGGTAACAGAGCAAAAGGATGTTTGTGTGAGACGGTCGTGGATTCGCTTTCTAGGCGTGGAAAGCGCATGCAACCGAGTGGTGCGTAGAGATAGACGTAATATTTTTCACATGCAGAAATCGGCCATGAATTAATGTGTTGCCCGTCTCCCGCGCTCGACCCTGGCAATCTCTCAGCTTTGAGCGCTAGCCCGCGGTACAAAAGAGTATTTTATACCAGGTATCTATCTTACGTCCTAGGGCTAGCTGATGATGATTGATTGTCGTTTATTTTTTCGTAAATCGGTTTCGCTCCAGGCGTCGGCGGACCAGAGCGACAAGACGGTGAAGGACCTTATCTGGCTTCTCTACGACACGTCGCTGCTCACGTCTGGCTTCAGCCTCGATGAGCCAACTACCTTCGCTGGCCGTATCCACAGGTGAAAGCATAAGCAGCACTCGCTTAACCTTTCAGTTGATTTGCAGCGTATGTTGGCCGTGTTTATTTTCAGATGGTATCCTAAGCATGACGGAGGGCATGGCATGGCCAGGATTTCACCTCGTATGATTAGAATTAGTGCACTCTTTGCTATTTTAGGTCGTTATTGCTAGATCTTCAGCTGGTCATCAGCGGTGATGCACACGCTTCTAATGTAGTTTCGACCGTTCCTCTTATTTTTTCATTCCCCATTGTTGAGCTTTTGTTCCGTCAAACATATACCTGGTATATATTACCATATAAATAATTACTCTTTTTTTCCGCAGGCTAATCAAGTTGGGACTTTCGATCGACGAGGACGACGCAGCAGCAGACGATGGCGAGGATGACATCCCGGACCTCGACGACGCGGACGGGGATGAGGAGTCAACCATGGAGCAGGTCGATTAACCTAGCAATGGTTGTCGATCCAGAAATGGTTGATGTAGGATGCAGTGATTGGAAAAGGAGGTTGCGACATCCAGAACGACATTGCTTTAGTCAGTACGTAGTGCACGTTGGTAACGAATTGGCGTCGTCGATTAGGCGGCAGTGGCGTCGTTGAAAAGACGGGTGTGGCGTCGATGTGACGACAAGTTTGTTGTTGATCAGCGTCCGTTTTGATTGTTGGTTCAAAGGAGAATCGGGCAGAGAGGGGAGAAAGAAAGATGCCATGATTGAGAGTGTAGTGGGGTATGCTGTGGTTTGGTTTACAAGACGGTGTAGTCGGGAAGAGGGCGGGAAAAAAGTCGGTTTTATGTTTATCGTTTGTTCGGCTTGAGCTCGTCTTTGCAAGATTTGAGTTCTCGGGGCTAGGATGGACGTTGCGTGCCTCGGGGGTAATGGTAGACGTCGAACTTTCTCGGGAAAAGCTCCTTGTGAGAATGTGACACGGCCACTTGACACAAAAGGCCTTTTGCAGCAGATTATTCCATCGTAGTCCTTGCTGCTGTCCCATTTTTTTTTTCTTTTCGACATGAGATCATTTTTGAACTGTCGGCTTTGCTTCTCACATGTGGCTTCCTTGCGTACAGTTGGTTGTGCGATTTGCCCCTGACGCTGGGCTTTTTCGCACGGTTGCAGAAACTAAAATTTGTTGGCTTGGTGGGCTCTTCGCGGGAAACTGGTGTAAATCGCGTTGTTACCGATATTTCAAGTCGGGGCGGACAGTTGAGCGCGTTCTTTGACAGCACACAATTCAAGCTACAAACAACAAAGGGTTATCAACGAGGATGACATCGTTTTGAACCGTGTCCAATGTGCACGCAAATATAACATTATGCATGACTGAAGGTCCTCGGCTATCTGTAACTACGATACCAGTGCTATATGCTTTTGGCAAGGAGACTCTGTGCAACATAACGACGGAGAGTTTCCAACGAGGATTGCGTTTTGAATGATGTCCGAATTGCATGAAAGTGTAATGTCACCATGAATATAAAATCTCGGCTATATAGCTCGAACCGGTGTTGGTTGAATGCTGTTCTTGGCGAGAGGCTCTCTAAGCGGTGTGTTGACCTCTTGCAGAGTATACGCGAGACCACGCTGTGGTCTTGTTTCGCTACCTACTATTTTTGTTGGCCCGTGGAGAGGTGACTCATACCCAACCATTGCGGATTTTACTCTGCCGCTCTCTTTTTTGAACGCACCCAGATAAAACTAGCGGTACGGCCACATGTCTCTCGTAGTGACGTTAGATACGCGTTGCTCGTGGTGGTGGGGTAAAGGGTATAATTGTAGCACTCGTACCATAGTGTTCTTTTTTTCACGTTCCACGGATGTGTTATGGCCGTATGCCATATGTCGTATTATATGTTTTGCAAGCCCCAAACACCCCTTCCACGTTCGTCCGTTGCAACAGCATTATTATTAGGAGTAAACTTTGCTTTCCATCACGATGAACCAAAACTACCTCTGTTCAAGTTCCCTAAGTTCCCTACTGGCACTGCTTGCAGCTACTTGCTAGTCACGTGCAACGAGCATAATGGACATTCCGCAGTGTCCAGCGTGTGAATGTCTTTCGCACCCCGGCCAGTCAGTCATCAGCCGATGGTGGCGGTTTTCTACCCCGTGGGGGACGGCCGCGAATGGTGGGATGCGCGCGTTCTTGTTGTCGCGATGTTGAACAAGTTGTAGGTGTACGGAAGAATTTCCGGCCGGATTGAGGGGTGGCCGTAAGCCTGCCCCGTGGGGCAACTCCGCCGTACGCTGTGGTTCCACAAGCCTCAGCGATCGGCCAGTGGGGTTGGGGTTTCCGCACCGTACGGGGCGGTATCGACCCGGGGGTGTTGTTGTAGTAGCAAATGATATAGGCCACTGCACTTGTTATAACGATTTCTGATCGCAGGATGTGGGACTTCATCCCCCGTGCGTGCCGCTGGCTCCATTGCCCCCAGCCAATCAGCGATCAGTCACTTAATGGGGTCGGGGTTTCCACACTGCGCGGGTCGGTATCGACCCGGGGGGTCGCCGTTTTTGTCCCCGGTTGGTCGGAGTTTCATATGTGTGGAGGGATTTCTCAAGCGGGGATGGGACCCCCCCTCGGGTGCGGCGGAACGTCGATGGCTCTATGGCTGGAACATTCCTGCTCAACACTAACCTCCTTTCTAGAAAAGAGCCAGCGCCCGCCTTTGGCAGGGATTAATTAGACAGGCCAGAGTCGTGATTAAAAAATTGTAAGCCCAGCAGCAAGACTGGCTTGTTAAAATTGTGAGGGCTGCCTCGGGATTGCCGACATTGCTCAACAAATACGCGACGGTCACGGCTCGGTGCGACATGAGACCTAATATGCCGCGGGGCAGGGCCGAAACACTCTGGATCGCCAATCCGTGATGACAGACGGACGGACAGACTTGTTTTCTGTATTATACAAGAGTGATACCGTTCCCTCTTGTACTGATTGCTAAATTCCTGTAGTAGTCAGGTCTGTTTGATACGCGTGCATGCGAAATTAACGAAAAAAGAAGAGAAGATAAAAAACAGGTTACAAAAACTGAGCAATCTTACAGGATGCAACATAATGTGGGGGGGGGCTAAATGCTACGCCGGCTTTGCATTATTCATGATGACAAGAGACCGAGAGACTTCCAGTCTCTTGGGCGCAGCGGCAGCCTTGTTCTTCTGCGCGCGCTCATTGGCAGCAACGGGCAGTCTTGCGGTTGCCACTGGTTTTTCACGGGTCACAACCCGATCTCCGAATCGGGTCAGGATGTTTTAAAAATCCAGCAGGCCAACTCGGGGCGGGGTCAGGAGGATTTCAAATCTGCCGAGTAGAGTCCGGTCGCCCTGACCCCGGCTCGACCGGCGAGAAATGGCCAACCACCCGACCCGTGGAAAGCCCTGGCTGTTGCAACCGTAGCGTACCGCGCTGCGGTCCTACCCCTTCTCCACCTCTCCACCCCGTCCTCGACCCGTCAACACCATCAATCATTCTGCAGCCCTTCTTCTGTGCTCTGCCTCGCTCCACCCTTTGAACTTCATGATTTTGTTTTCTAGATCTTCCTCGAGGCTCCCAGTATTTGCGTGTCTTCCAGAGTAGTAGTCCTAACTTTTTTTTTTCTTTTTCTTACACACTTCTACTTTCCAGCTTCTGGACAAGCCGTGGTCACAGGTGTCGTCCCTTTTCCCCTCCGGTTCTTCTTGCCTCTTCAATTTTTGTCGCGCACAGGGTTCAGCAATCCCACTGCTCGTCGATTTTTCATCGGGTGTTGCTAACTCATAACGCGCTCGCGCTTTGTTTCCGCAAGTCAATTTGTATACAAGAAAAAGTCAAAACGAATTTATACGAGTATGCACTCGGCGGGGCTCGAACTCACGAAACTCACCTATACCAGGCTCGAGGATAACCTGATACGCCACCGGGGCGACCGGCGATATAACCCTACCCCCGGCGAGCTCTCTAAACGCCACCCTCCTCGGCAAGCGCCCCTCGCCCGTGCCACGAAACCCGTGTACAACATTCTCCGTCCGCTCGCCGTCGCCTCATCAATGTGTGATGAACGTGCTCGTAGCGAGATTTGTGTTATTATGAGGACGTCTTATTTCGTGATTAAGGAATATGGTCGTCAGGGAGCATCCTGGGCCCATCTCCGGGTTTCCTGCAGTAGTAGTACGACGTATTATAGACAACCCACGAGCAACCCTTGTGTTAGTCGTTTACAACCGAATCCAAAGCAACACACTCGTGACACTGTGGCACGCCTGACAGCAATGTCTCGCGTCTCCTCAAACCCACGCTCACCGAAGTGCGAGTACCTTCATTAGGTCATCCTATATCCGTGACGCATTCTACGTTTTTGGAGTAGCGATTTTGATACTTCCCTTGTCTTTTTTTACTGACGGTGTACATGATACTTAGACTAACCAAATAGCATACTGTACCCATTATCGATGGAATCCCATTAGACCACTACCGTCGTAGTGTTCGTTACTCACCTATTAATAGGCTATCGGAGCGTTTCGTTGTTTCTTAAAACCGGTTTTTAATGGTATGTGTATTGTCACGAATCGGAGCCTAAAAGGGAAGTCGGGGTCTGGAGTCAGGTTGAGACATGCGAGGATATTCATGGCGGAGCAGACGAGGGTATCTAGCCTACTAGCATCGCAAGGTCCACACATAGGCTATATCTGTAGGACGCCTCAGGTATTCATAATGACTGACCTCCAAAGGCCCGATACGACCGAGTTCAGAAGGCGCTTGTGCGTTCCTCGGAGAAAGAGAGCAAGTCCCTTGTGCAGGTGCTCAAGATGTGAAGCTTCCCGAGAAAGTAGTGTGAAAATGGTAACTTGATTGCTGATCCGAAGGTTTATGAACGTGAACCCAAGGAATTGTGAGAAGATGGTTGATGCTTGGTTGAAGAAGTGAAGCAGCTAAAAAGGGAAGAAGGGAGGTGTCCGGGTGGGGCAGCCACACCCGACTTAGGGAGGGGACGTAAATGTCGCGGCCCCTACTATCACGAAAACGCCTCTGTCATAGCAACTCTTGAGACTGTCACAGAACCGTAACATCCCCCCTAGCATAATGCGATGACAAGAGCAATATGCTATAGCAATCCTGTGACTGTATAGCCAAGGGTACAGAGCCGCAAAGCTCTTTACAGAAATAATGACCTCGAGGATAGGCTAACAAACCGAAAACACAGGGGCCATAAGAGGGAAATCCTCGATAAAAACCCTCCCCCCTGCCTTTTCACTGCGCATTTGATCGCCTAACCACTATTCAATGGCTAAAAGTCCGTATGTGAACGAAATTAACGTGCACGAAAGCAGCACGCAACTCCACGGAACTGACTCGTCTACTCCTTTTTGAGTCTGCCCACATACAATATAATCTTCCATCAAAATGCAACGTCGGTAACTCAGCAACATATCGCAAAAATAACAAAAGCACGACGGGCAAAGAAATAATAAACCTTCGGCAAAAGCGGAACTCCGATGCCAGGCATCAAAGCACAAAAATAAGAAGAATCTGACACAATAAACCTCAAACAAAATAAACGGCATACAATATAATCCTCCACCAAAACGCAATGTCGGTAGCTCAATAACATACCGCAAAAAGAAGAAAAGCACGGCGGGCAAAGAAATCCTAAAATACCTGAGGCGTGCTAGAGATATAGCCTATGTGTGGACCTTGCGATGCTAGTAGGCTAGATACCCTCGTCTGCTTCGCCATGAACATCCTCGCACGTCTCAACCTGACTCCAGACCGAGTTCAGAAGGCGCTTGTGCGTTCCTCGGAGAAAGAGAGCAAGTCCCTTGTGCAGGTGCTCAAGATGTGAAGCTTCCCGAGAAAGTAGTGTGAAAATGGTAACTTGATTGCTGATCCGAAGGTTTATGAACGTGAACCCAAGGAATTGTGAGAAGATGGTTGATGCTTGGTTGAAGAAGTGAAGCAGCTAAAAAGGGAAGAAGGGAGGTGTCCAAGTGGGGCAGCCACACCCGACTTAGGGAGGGGACGTAAATGTCGCGGCCCCTACTATCACGAAAACGCCTCTGTCATAGCAACTCTTGAAACTGTCACAGAACCGTAACAATAGAGTCATCCCTCAATAGTGCGGATTAGTTCATCCCTCTATGGACTATATAGTGCGGTATATAGTTCGGTAGGGGTTGAAGTTTTTCTGCCAAGACTTTTTCCTGGCCGGCTGAGCTCCTCAAGTGAATGAAGAGCTGACGGTTGGTCTAATAATTGTGTGAGTATAGTTTGTTCTAGGGTTAGAGCATAGCAAAGTGTAGGTCGGGTTGCGCGAACGAATGCATTCGAAGTCACGTTTCGGGTGATGATGGATGATGTTGATGGCGATGGATGATGTTGATGATATTGAGCTCCTCTCGTGGTAGGGGCTCAGAAAATTCTTAGAATCTGCTGCACCCCTAGTGTGGGATAGCTCTGTACAGGTCCTCATATAGGGAGCCTCAGCAAAATCAGGTGCACTGCTGCCTTGGGATGAACTCCTCATTTGTCCTATCTCCTCGAGTCAGTCGGTGCCTCTCTGCCCTAGCGGATGAAGCTAACACCAGAGGAGAAGCTGTAGGAGAGGCAACAAAACAAGTGCCCTACAAGGGCGTATGGGGCATGAAACGCCTCTTCTTCCAAACATCGAAGCAGACAACAGGCATACATTTCCCCCGTCGATTCAGGTTATAGGTATTCCTCTACCCTCCCCCTGAATGTCATGCCTTCACCGGAAACCCTTTGTGATGGGTCCACATCGTCGTATCACCTTCCCCAGCTGGTTGGCAGAGAATAAAAAGTCAGCCACGCGATACCTCAGAAGAGAGTGGACCCATTCTATTTTTCTACCTCAATCAAGACAGAGGAGAAAATCCGGCCACATACAGTAGTAGTGTTTTTGTATCCCCTTTTAGGGGAAAAATCCCACCACGTCTAATGCGTCGCACTATACTCACCAACGTGACGAGCGGGGCGCCCCCTTCAAGCCAAAAACCTTCCTGCGTGCACGTTGTTGTTGTTGTTGTTCTCACTTTAACTCGCATAATCAAGTCCGTGGTCACAGGACAGGCTCCAGTCACTCTGGAGCTGAGGAATACCCTAGGGGAAAAACCGTGTATCCTGCTCGCCAACTCCTACTGGAAAACCCTACATGGGTCCCACCACACCGTCGAAAAAATCCTCCCGGGGTCTGTGTTGGCAAGCTCGTCGGTTTAGGAAAATGGGGTGTGGATATCGCACTTACTTTTCCGCCCTCCGCGGTATCGGAGGAGCATAGAGTGGTGGATCTGTCTGCCGTAACCTGTCGCAGTCAGTCTTGTTCGGACTCCACGTGACGCACCCGTACGATTGTCACTTCTCCATTCCGTCGGCTTTGAGCTTCGTCCTTGGTCTACTCGAGCTAAAGCCAAGAAAATTGCGCGAGTTGCGACTCTTGTTTAACGCATTGTTTTTTCTCCGACAGTCAACAAGAACTTGCAACGTGTAGGTCAATTCCCGATTATTTAACGCTCTCCCAAGGTGTCAATAATTGGTGCAGTACTTGGTATCTGTAATGCCCCAGTCAGAGCCAAAGGAGCATCTAAAATCCCCCAGGTAGTGCCAACTGGTGTGCCCTTGATCACTCGAGCCCGTCGACGAACAGCCACAGCTGCAGGCAAGACGCCACCTACAATTGACTAAGGCTTTGGGCCCGGCGGGGCACCTCGCCCCCCCGTTCGGCGGGCCAACACAATGCCGCGAGGCTCACAGGCTGGACCTCCTCCCGCCTTCTTTTCGCTCTTCCTCCCGATTTTGACCTGCCGACGACGCAACGTACTAAGGTGCGGTAGTGGTCTGTTGGGCTACTGTTAAAAAGTTTGCTATTTCGGGGGACCCTAGTAAATAGGACCTACGGTGGACACAAGAACCTGTATATTCATCTATTTTTACCAACAACATTTGGTCCTATTTACTATCGTCCTCCGTAATAGTCGCCACACCCGCGTGTAGTGTCTCGACGGTACCCGCTATGTTTGATCGCCACCGCTCCGAGCATGTAGGAACCCTCTTTCAGCTCCCTTCATAATTGCACCAACAATGTTTTTGGAGACACACTACTTGGGTTTAGTGTGTTTTACGTTTTGGCAGGAGTGACACCCTAAGTAAGGTCAAAACTTCTGCCCCCACGTGGCACCCTTTTGAAGCAAGGGTCGACTTGGATGCTTTTAGCGTTGCTGCGGAATTACGGTTTGCTTACTCCGCAGTTCGCTTTTCGCGCGCCGATTGGGACCTTGAGCGACACGGGTCGAGCCCACGTGCGAAGCCACCATGGGCGTCTTGAGCTATCCGGGCGTAACTTCGGGTTTACTATATGGAATTATGGCGTTTTCGCGACAGCAAGCCACCGAGCGGGTTACTACATCGAATTATTTTGGTGTTCTCGTGACACAGCGAGCCACCCACAGCACCAAAACAGCGAGCCACCCACAACGTCAAACCTTAAGTTCCGAACTCAGCAGAGAACCCAGGGTCGGCACCGCTGCACATCCGGCTCGGCAGGTGGGGGCCCGAATCAATAACAAAGAGAGATAAAACAGAGTTTTACTTATCAATCTAGGTGTTTCAGAGGCACCTCAAATAAAAATGTGGCTCGGTAGAAAACCATGCAACAATAATATGAAATCCACGAACGCCATAGCCCAATAAAAGGTAAATAGGGCCAAACTGGCGCTTCAAAACCTGATTTTTTCAAGGTTGGGCTGGCCTGGGTTGTGGCGTTCGTTGGGTTTTATATTATTTTTACGTTTTCCTACCCGACAAAATTGGGCGTATATCTCGCATACGCCCTATTATATGCATGCGTCGTGGTCGGTGACGTTTCCAGGATTCTAAGTCGGTTACATGTTACGCTTCGAGTAACAAGGTTGCGGTTCGAGTAACAATGTTACGGTTCGAGTTACAATGTTACGGTTGGAGTAAAAACGTGCATGCCTATGCATCTGTATAGTAAACTACACCCGGACGTAGGATGTCCCCAGAAGCCTAAATACGATCTACATAACTATTACCTCCAGTTGAAGCAGGGCCGCACAAGGAAAGTTATTCCGCATACCTACCCCCCCCCCCCCGACGCCCCCCCCCAAAAAAAAAAAAAAAATGGCTTTGTTTGCTTGCTTGGTGGTTCGTTTCTTGGCTGTGCCCCTATGGATGGTTTACTGCACACTCTTGCGTTAACAAAGAGGCTTGGCAAGCAAGCCAACATTGCAAGAGCAAGTGATGTCAAACTGTACTTTAGGTTGTTTAGGTACGTAAATCCTTGCGTCAATGAAAGGTGGTCAATGTAGTCAGAAGTAATCAATGGTAGGCAAGCGCCGCGCTTGGGCACGAAACCCCCTCCAAATCGCCCCCACATCGTCTCAGGACTTACGAACGCTTCGGCTTGCTTCTGCCGACTTACTTTTGCGACCACCGTCGATACAGAAGTGCGCAAAACAAGCGCGAAAGAAGCAAATTAGGCAACAAAATAGTTTTGTTCTGCTCGGAGATATCATATCATCAGTCCAAACTTGCCCGGAACGTCAGGGGAAGGGGAAACACCGGAAGGGCGGGCTCGCGATGAGCCGACGGCGGTGGCATCAACTTCGCCACGTGCAACACCAAATATTCGTGTAAGTGCTGACACCCTTCTGTTGCTTAGCCATCAACAAGACCAAATCGCCTCTTCCTCGTTCGAGAACGCCCTCTCGAGCTGATGTCCTCCTTCTCCTCTTGCTCTTCCTCCTCTTCCTCTTCATCCTTCTCCTCCCCCCCCCCCCGCCCCCCTCCTCCTCCTCTTCCTCCTTCCCCTCCTCCCCTTCATCCACATCCTCATTCTCATCCTCGAGTTTCCCCTATCGTCGGAGTCCTCCTCATCGGAGTCTTCCTCCTCGCCCGAGGTCCCATCCTCCGAGCCGTGTGACTCGTCTGAATCACCTGAGCCCCCCTTCTGCTGCGAGGTCTCCGTGCGTGCGATGGGGGCTGGGACACTCTTCTTCCTAGGCGCGACATTTCGGCGTGGTGCGGGGGCTCTAGCAGTCCTACCCTTCCCCGTCTCAAGCGAAGTGCACACGACAAAATTCATCTGCAAAGATGGGAATGGGGGAATAAAGGGCGCTGCAGACAGTTGCAGGCAACATGAACCAACTTGAGTCAACGGCATCAGCATTGAAAGCACGTGTGGGAAACAGATAAGGCAACGCCGAGCTTCTACAACCGACCAAAGATACTGCTGGCACTTCGCACGTGTCATCAAACAAACAGTTCCCACTCCTTGTCGCTCACCGAGCGCTACCTGATCTTCGCGTACACCGCCGACGCTTGCGGAAATCCTGCTGCCTTGTGCAACGCATGTAGAAGCGCTTGTCCTCCGAGCCGCATGAAGAGGATCGCCATGTCAAACTCGTCTTCGCTATATCCTTTAGCGCTTTACGTGCTATTCACCGCCCGCTCTAACCTATGCAAGATACCGTGCATGGACACGCCGTCTCGCCGCGCTTGACCCATCAACCTTCGAACGCCACTGACGCCATGATCCGCCAAGTAAATGAAGATACTCTTGGCGAGTGCCACACGACGATGGGAAACTAGGCACTTCCTGACTTGGTTCAGAGTGAACAGTTTCTGAACTTCAAAATTATTTTTCCACTGATTCTGCCTGGCTCGTCGCTGGTGAGGAGTCAAGTAATCGAGAGCGAAGCTCTGTACCCTAGGGTCCTCTGGCTCCCACAATGATCGTTCAGCGATATTTGCTCGCAGACGGACGGGGCGGAGATAATTGCAGAGAATAAGATGTTCCGGGAAACGTGCACGTGGGGGGAGCAACAGGAGGCATGCGCGCGCCGTGTTTGGACATCAAGGGCACGAAGGCTTACAGGGGTGAGGCCACTTTGGGTCACGCAGAAAAAAATGACAATACAGCTTGCGTAGACACAAATCGGTGGACAACGAAAACCTCATAAATTCAGCCACCAAATTCGGGTTGGTTGCCTTACCCTCTCGACTTTGCTCCCCGCACAGCCTGGGCTCAAGATGCCGCGGAAGTCAGTCGACACCGCGTGAAGAGACACGCGATTCAGGTTTATCCGAGCCTCCCACGACACCCCCTCGTTTCCAATACCATGGAGAGTTGAGGGGTAGTGTTGGAGAACAGGCTCCCGGACAGCCGGGCGTAATCCCGCGCAGTAAATGGGAGCGTGGACAAGCGTCCTATCGGCGGGGCCACTCCCGTCTGCAGCGTCGGAAAAACACCATCCATGTCATTGCCCGCGCCCTCTCACAATCCTCAAGCCCGTTCACAACTCCATCCGCAACGACCTCGTCAGCGAAACTGCCCGCGCCCGCACCACCCTCACCCTTGCTCATAACTCCCGTCACAACCACGCCGGCGTCACTGCCCGCGCCCGCACCACCCTCACCTCTGCTCACAACTCCCGCCGCCACCACGTCAGCGTCACCGCTTGCGCCCCCGCCGCTACTACTGTCCATCAACACCGGTGACTCCTTCGCGCCGTCCGTGGCGCTCTTCGGTTTGAAAAAATCCATCAATGTGCGTCCGCCCCCCACCGCCGCCGCGGCACCAGCACCCCTTTCGACACACGTTGGTCGACATGCAACTTGCGCCATGAGCAGTAGCAATTGATCGGCCGTGGAAAGAAAATACGAATTTGCTCCTGCTTTTCACATACACACATCGACAAGGCCTGCAGCCTCATACACTGCGCGACTAAAATGCTTCCCGCGTGGCAGTTCCCAAACTGCTGAACACGCGCGAACGGTCTCCCGTAAAAATTGTGAAGCAGTGTATTAAACAACCAGGTATTATTCACAAACACCATATCATAAATGAAACATAGATCTGATGTACCACGCAGCTCGTAAAGTTGAGTTTCAATCATTCAATCGGTCGTACTCACAGCTGACGTTTTTCAATTTTCTATCGAAACTGCTTGTGCTAGCGAATGCAACAACTGCTGCCCTCATGAGTCCTCACTTGTGTTGAAGCGACTGTTCGTGAGTCTCCATGTGGGTCCGGCTCAGTTGCTCTATATTGCGTCCGAAATCGCGCTTGCATTTCTTGCACACCCAATTGCCGCTGCTGGTCTTCGCGGCGATTTTTCCGATAGGCAACAGTGCTCTGCTCGCATGCGAAAGGCGTGCAGGGACCAACAGGGACGCCGGGTAACTTAGTTGGTCCGCATTTCGCCCTTTTTTTCTGTCGATTTTGATAATGCGGCTACGGCTTCTGGTATTGCTGCTCTGCTGCTGCTGCTGCTGCTGCCAAGGCTAGGCTTCTGCTATTGCTGAGGTTGTCAGTTAGTGGGGAGGAGGCAGCACGACACACACACTGTTCGATGGTGAGCACTTTTACTTATGATAAACCAGAGTTTTGTCTTTCCAGTGCTTGCCGCTGCTGCTGCTGCTGCGACGAGGTACACGATACGCTCCAATATCACACTACAGCCCTCATGCCTCTCCACTCACTCTCTGTGCTGTGCCAAACACTTATGCTCAATGGCCTGGCCCTCGTCCATTCCTGAACCGTCACCGAAATTGGCCCCGCAGCAGCAGACGCTTTGTAGCCAAGCGGTCTTGTCGAAGGAGAGTTGTTGCTCTGCGCTGGGCGTAGCTGGTGCGTAGGCTGCTGCTGCGCGACCAGGGGGCTGCATGCTTGCTATGTACCCCCCCTGCCCCTTTATTATATAGGATTTAGAATGGGGTTGTTTTCATAGGAAATTCTGTGGCGTAATGGGGGGGAATGGGGTCTTCGTACCCCCCTCCCCCCTCTGGAAGGGTGAAAAAATAGTTTCAGTACGTAAGTGTCGAAAACATATTTTTTTGTGCGCCCCTGGTTGGAGTTGGAATTATTTTTGCCATCCGAAAATGTGCAGTACAAGCTTAAAAACTACTCCCAGAAAAAACCTATACAACGAAGCCAAGGGAAACAAAAAAAACAAGAAAACTATACGATACATCATTCTTGGTCACTATAGCCCTACCCGTCAATTTTCTCGTCGTGTTTCCCCTCGCACTAGCCCACCTCTTCCCGGAGAATCAGCTTGCTGGGGCAAGGGTCGACTACACACCACCGACGACGGCATCATCATGAAAGTCTGGACACCGACTCCGCCCCCCCGATCGAAGACGGAAATGGAGAGGTATGAGATAAGCCAAAATGTTTTATGGTGAAACGGTACGAAAACAACGTTGTGAGATTCCAAATGCTGGAGAGATTCCAAATGCTGGCGGGTCGGATGGGGGGCGGGTCGGGAGGTGTTCAAACTTTCACGGGTAAGGTCGGGGTCGGGGTCGGGTCGGGTCGGGTCACAGGAGGTTTCCAAATCTCACGGGTAGGGTCGGGTCGGGTCAGAGGGTTCTCGAACGATCACGGGTTGGGTCGGGTCACGTGACCCCACCCGACCCGACCCACGAGGTTTGACCTGACGAGTGAAAAGCCCCGGAAAAAGAGTCTTAACTGCACACGCTCTTATCGGTAGTGATAGTGATAGCTTTTAGTATAGACAGGAGATGACGATTTGATCACTCTTAAGTCCCGAATGCTCTTATCCTGCGCGCTGTTAAATCGGGCTACCCCCTGTGTTTAGGTGCCTCTGCTGATACACCCTTGGGACATGCAGGCCTTCGCCATTCGACGGCCTCCTGTTGTCTCGGCACCTCGCGCACCCTGCGAACGCTCGAACGTTTTTACTGGTAGATTGGCGTGGGCGTTTATTTGCACCCGATGATGGATTTGCAACTGCTTGAAGTGTCACAAAGCACAAGAAAATAAAAACCCGTGGCTGACGGCTCGCTGGCCCATCGTGTCGCGATACCCCAGCCAAAGGGACCTAGCATCACCATCAGCGCCAATTACTCAAGTTCTCTTCCGGCCACTCCCCGGGGCAACACCGACATCTTGCGGTGACCGTTTTCGGCCGCCGCGCGGGTATTTTTGCTTTCTTTCACCGCAGCCGAATAATCGCTGCTGAAGACACGACTACCGTCCTCATCAACCACTGCACACCTCCCTCCAGGGATGTCCGCGCAGCACATTCTCGAACGACGCCGTCCGCTTTCGGTCTAAGACTCCGCATGCTCTCGCACCAGCTTCTCGTTGCTTGCAAAACTCGCCACCAGTCCCAACATCCAAAACGTCAGCGTTGGTGTGGAGCGCGGAAACGACATAGCGCCCCTAATATTGGGCGAGGCGATCAACGAGCGCGAAGACGTGCACGTGTTACCCGGACCGACCTGCAGGAGTTTGCGCAGCTCCCTGACGTTGAGTTTCCGCATATCTAATAGTTAGGTCAACGCCGCCACCGTTTAGCTCCCAACGAGGTCCACATGGGTGGGCTTACACGCTCCCCCCTCACGATCTACCTCGACGCTCCGGGGTTGCCGGCCATGATAATTCGGCCAGCGACCACCTCACCCAGTGCGACCTGGCGACAGGCCGACAGCGGCTTTGTACAATATCGTTCGCGAGCATCATGCCCTCACAGTTTTCGCGTGGACCGCCGAACCTCCATCCTTTTCGACGTGCTCCGTAAGCTTCCCAAAAGTCGTCTTGGGTGATTGTGCGTGTGGGCACAACACGATCGCTCTCATACCATCCGCCAAGGCGTCAAGGCTGGCACGGACACCAAAGTCCTCAACGCCAAACTTTCGGTCAGTTGAACGAGCGCTTACATATTCGTTGCAGTCACCGCCCCCCCCCTCCGGTGCGGAGTTAGGGTTCTCCATCCTGCGCAATATAAACAAACTCCATTCCGCACAAGGGGAATGATCGCATCACGTAGTGTGAATATGTTAGGGCACCGACGAGGCAGTTACATAGTAATACCCATTGCTGTCTCTGGAGTGACCGCACCAGGAAACAAAGTAACTCATTGGCGCTGTCATCCATAAACAAGAACGTAGGCACAAGGTGCCGAAGTCTGTCTTACGAGCGTTCCTTGGAAGGATGCAGTTCGCCCTTCATGCGACTCGCCGAGCACCCCACGGCGCTTCGCGCTAGGTGCAAGCAATGTCTGCCTGGTTGATGAAAACCCGACGTGCTTCATCCCGGCATAGTAGGGACGCGAGGGTCTAGGGTCATACGACTACGGCCAAGCATAAACTAATGGTCATATGACTACGTCCATGCACAAACTGAGTGCCCCCCCCCCCCCCTTCGATGACATCCCGGACGGTGCCCCTCTCGGCGCTAAGCTCGTGTGTCTGGACCTGCCTTCCGACATGACACGCCTGGTGGGGATGTTCACCGCGGCCGCGTGTCGGTGGCGAGCTGCAAGTCCTGTGCCAAATCTCCCACGATAGCAACGGCATGCCGAAATACTTTCCGGGTTATCCTGTTCTGTGCTGAGCGTGGTATTCCTAACTAACCGCGTCTCGGTGGCGAGCTGCAAGCCCTGTGCCAAATCTCCCACGGTAGCAACGGCATGCCGAAATATTTTCCGGGTTATCCTGTTCTGTGCTGGGCCTGGCATTCCTAACTAACCTGCACCGCCAAGCCAACCGGCTGTCTGTGCCGCCGTTTGCCAATGGAGCTGCACAGACAGCGGGAGATTTGTCGAGGTATCGGCAAGCGCGTTGCCTGGCGCTCGGTTGCGACTCCAATCCGTGCGTGGATTCGCTTCATCGCTATAGAAGCACCACGCACGGTGCTTCCCAACGACGCTCACTTTTCTCTTTTGATTTGACGGTGTATATGGTAGAAAAGGAAACCAACGCGAGTATGTACGACTACGCGTGTTACAGAGTGCTGTACGTAGATGGATAGATAGGCTATACTCGTAGGTTGATGTGAAACCATGTCAAAGTTGATGTGGAACCATGTCATAGCTGATGTGAAACCATGTTGCCATAGCCGTATGATGGCCTATATATAGTATGTCACGTCAAGGCAATCATCCAAGGGCAATAATGTAAGTGACGGTGATGATATAGTATGTGCAGGACATCGCACCTCGTCACAGTTCAATGCCGTTATATTATTATCTGAAATTTATCACTTATCGGCCTTGCGGCCCAGCTGTGAGCCGATGAAATAATTAATAAAAACATGTGCGTGGACAGAAACATAGACACAGTAGCATGCATGGGTTTGCCACGATATGCGTAGGCGTAGGCATGCGGGTTGTACAAACCGTAACATGTAACCGCCATTTGGGAGCAGCACCGACTATTATGCAGGCACAATAGTTCGCTCTGTTCTCTTTGTTCTTCTGGCGATGATCTGAATTCGGGTCCTCCTACCGAACCGGGTGTTACTGTGTAGTAGTATTGGGGCAATATGGACCTAGGGACCGACTACTGCTATGCAGGGGTGCCTCTGGCTGTGTAATAGTCACCCACACGAGGGTTGCCTGGATGTTACGTCTCTGGTGTTATTAGTTTCTTGCTGTCCCCCTCACCCCTTCTGACAGAAGGGGGGGCGGAATCGTTCGTTCGGGCAGGCGATAACTCCTGCCAGCTATAAAGAGAGCAACTGCTATAAAGCATAACGCCCCAACTGGGCAGAGGGGATACCATAACACTAGCCCACCCTGAAGGGCCGTATAAAATGCAGATTCATAGAAAGATCTGGTGGAAGTAAATCCATCCAGAGAATTCGGAAAAAGGATCGAAGATGCGGCGCTTCACAATCACACCCACTCCCATACATCTCAGCTGTAAGGTAGAAACCGATTGGACGGGTACAAAGCAAAGCAGGCATCGAGCGTCCCGCGTACCAATACGTGATAACCGATAGAACGCGTATGATGCGAATAATATGTCAAAACAACGAACATCGGTGCGTAAAAGTCACTGAAAGGTGTAAAGTGCGAATCAGACGTCAAAAGACCGAAAATGCCGGAACGTGAAAGCCAACGTAACGCGTATATAAGGCGAATTCGACATTAAAAATCTGAAAGTATACCAGTACGTGAAGTCAATGGGACGCGTACAAAGCAAATCAGATACTACCATGAAAGTCTGAACACACTGGTAGCACGTGAAAGCCAAAAGACCAAGCTAGAATCACCGGAAAGCTGAAAACAAATAACCACACTTGGGGAAGCGGTGTCGCTCGTATAACTAGCAACAACGTGAGCTATGACTAGTCAGGTGAAACACCGTTCTGCTACTGAAGATCCAGATGCATAACAAAAACCTGCTACACCCGACCCACGGCGAAAGCGCGAAACACTTCGAACAGGGGCAATCCATGGCACCAAAGGCGTGAAGCGCTTCGAGCCAGGTAAACGGAATACAGGTTTGCTACTGGAAATCTAGAAGCATAATACAAGACTTTGCTACCCGACCCCACGGCGGAGGCGCGAAGCCCTTCTAGCCAGGGCAGTTCAAACGGTGAAGGCGCGAAGCACTTCGAGCCAGGGCAATGAAAGGGGCAGATAGTTGAACACGTGCTTACGCAACTAGTGAAGATAGGAACTGTTAAAATCAAGGCGGGAAAACGGCAAAATATTCGGCTGCGCGATGAAGGGGGCGGGACTGACGTATGCCAAGTTTCGGCCTTTTCTGAGCGCGCAAAATGCAATCCATACAATTAGAACGTACAACATATCAGACATCGTCATGATCTACACAAAAGCGCGCGGGACAGCGATGCTGGCCTCGGACTCCTGCTGAGTTCAGAGGTGTAGGTGTAGTGCTGTGGGTGGCGCTCTTCCTTACGAAGACACCATAGACACCAGGAACAATGAGGAGGGCGCTTCCCAACACCGACAATCCCGCACGGACGCTCCCCCTCGGGGCCTTCATGTCACATGGCGTCGTCAGCAGAACAATTTTTCGTGGGGGATTTCTGTCACACAAGAAATTCAACGTGTTTTTCCGAACGACCTAGGACCGATTAAGCTTCCTATCTTTCCGGCGCGCTACACGGCTTCAAATCACCGTGTAGCTGTACGGGGTTGTTGCCTGCAAACCACCTGTGGCTAGCGTGCTTGGACGGGAGACTCGGCGTAACGTAGGAGCATCACGAGGAGCAGACCAGAACGTCATTGGTAGCTGGTTTTCGCGTCACCGATGCGCTCGATGTTTTCGGTTTCTGTGGGCTTTGGGGGTCCGGGGGGTTCTCGTACAGGGTCTCTCCTTTCGACAATTTCCGAGTTTTGGGGGGTCGGATTCGTTGTTATTCTTGCGTTGTTTTTTGCCCTGCTGACCCCCCCCACGGGCGTCCAGGGTCGGGTGGCAATCAGGGTGATCTGGTCGATGATGCGGCGGCACGGGACCATGTTTACACCCCCTTATTTTTGTGCCGAGCCCCTCCCTCTGAGAGCCGGGGGGGCAGTTTCTGGGTAATATATTCTGGCCGCTCATGCTGCATGCAGCACGGGACCGCATTTTCGAATATTTTTATGTTTCGTCCCACCGATCCCCCCCTCTCAAGGCCGAGGGGGGGGGGGGGGGGGGCAGGGGGGGGCGGTCCACGCAATCTAGGGTCTAGGCGATCTGGCCACTTACACTGCTGTGCAGGACGACCGCGTTTTTTGTGTCCTACCGGTATGGTTTTGTGTGTTGCGCCCCCCCTCCCCATTCAGGGACAGGGGGGGGGGGGGGGGGGGCGTCTGGCTACTCTAGCTGCCCATAGCATATGGCCCGGGTGATATTTTATATGTCCCTGATATCAGGGGGGGAAATACCAGAGATAAAGCAATTGCTTCATTCAGTTTTTTTTCTCTCTCTGGCAGTATTTGCGCTCTCAAGATTACTTGCGCACTCACTCTCTGTCAATGGGTATAGATTCGAATACTTCACCTCATTTTGCTCGTACACATTTGGTGGTGGTGATGTACCTCGCATTTCATTCGTGCTGAGACGTGACCCGGACGTAATACCGAATACGGATACTGCTGTCGTCGCAGTCCAGCGCGTATCATACGTCTCGCACATTTTTTTCCTCCCGTCTGACCGAATTGAATGCAAAAATTGAGAAAACTGGTCGCCGCCTGAGACGGACGGACGGACGATTTTCCTTTTCTCCGCCATTCAGTCATAAGGCACAGCAGTCATGGGAGCAGGGGGTGGGTGTGGTTTTTGGTTTTTAGTCGTTGAGAGAGCAGACAGAGGGTTGAAAGGGTCAACAACGACGACAGCGGGCTACTGAGATGATGTACCTGGTTATATACATGCTACGTAGTTTTTGCAGACCACGTCCCTGTGCGTCGCGTTTGCAGTTAATGTGAGAAACTGCTGTGGTACCGGTCGCCCCGGTGGCGTATGGGGTTATCCTCGAGCCTGGTATAGATAGGTCAGTTTCGTGAGTTCGAATCCCCCCGAGTGCATACTCGTATAAATACGTGGGAACTTTTTCTTGCGCACACATTGAATTGCGGAAAGCGCGAAAGCGTGAGTTAGCAACACTCGATGCGAAATCGACGAGAGTAGTGGGATTGATTGCGGAACCCTATGCGCGGTAACAATGGAAGGCAAGAACCAGGGGGGAAGAAAGGGATGACACCTACCTGTGACCTGTGACCACGGCTTGTCCAGAAGCTAGCCTGGAGAGTGAATGTGTGTGTGAAAAAAAAAAAAAAATGTGGTGTGTGTACCGCAGCAGCAAGCAGTGGTGTACGTACGTTCGTACCCGGTTTAGGGCGGTTCGGGAGGGATAACACAACAAGGACCTTCCTTAGGTGAAAATCGCAAAAAATCGGCTTGTCACGAAAAAATTACTTTGTGTGGTAAAATTACTCTACGTGGCGTGCTTTAGTAGTACGGGATCATTTTTGCATGTAGTATTAATAATAGTGAACAAAGATAGCACGCATTTTATAGTATTTACGTAGTAAGAGATAAGACAAGATAAAACCAACTAAATTGGCTTCTCACACAAATTGTCAAGGTGTTGTGTGGAGGGTTGTTGTTGTTGTGTTGTTGTTGTTCTCGTATAATCAAGTTCCGTGGAGGGTGAAAGGGGGCCGCTCCAAAGGGGAGGGTCGTCTGTCTTGAACGAGACACTCACGGCGAAAACTTCTGCGTCATGATGCTCTTCTAGTGGCCAGCAGTTCGATGTCTGGTCAAGCCAAGGGTCAGATGAATCATCGATGGGCATGACAGTTGGATGATGGCTCGATCCCGTCTGCCACGAAAGCGACTGGGACGGCACTCGGGGCCCCGACCCGCCGATCACGTACACCACTGCTTTCGGATCTTGCTAGGGCTCCAGCACCTTTGTGTGACCACGGACTCTAGATTTGTTACAAGAGTTAATGTGAGACAACAACTATTAATAACAACAACCACTGAAGCACTTCCTGTAATTAAGTCAAGATTTTTTCAAGATAATTCGTAGACTAGACTATAACTTCGGAGGATTTCCGTTTTGGACGCCGGAGCCCTCGACGTATACATACGAATATACCAAAGAAAGGTTGTTGTTGCCGTCACATACCAGAGGTATAACAGACCATTATCACATAAACCAGAGAGGTACAACCGAGCGGACACCGAAGACTGCTGTCTTCCACGCGCACAACCGACCAAACACGGAAGGAACTACTATTAAGAAGTAACTACGGAGTATTATACTACTGAAACTATTAATAGGTTGTAGTAAATATAACACGTATCCAACCGCGAACACTTTTTTTTTTCTCTCTGGTTAAGCCACCACGGGTACAACAACAGACCGGAAACAACTGAAAAGAACAACTTGTAACGGACCGTGCAACACTCCGTGAACAAGTACGCACATCCATCCATCACGCCGAAAACACTCTTCTTTCTTTTCTTTTTCTGGCACCGAACTACTACCGCAACTATTAAGAGTAGTAGTGTTATCAAGGTGTTATGATAGACTATTAGTCTACCTGGTTGGTAGTGATTATTGTTGTTTGTTGTTGTTCGCATGAACTCGTATATTAATCAAGTCCGTGGTCACCGGACAGGCTCCAGTCACTCTGGAGCTGACGAATACCCCAGATAAAAAACACATTATTATTATCAATTAGACGCGAGAAAAGGGCCTGCTTTATGGCTCCGTCCTGAGGTACGTCTTGGGGGGATGAAGGAGATAAAGGAAAAAGTGCGAAGAAGATAATGTTAGATGGGATGAGCTAAATAAGAGCAAGAAGAGTGTTCGGTCTGGTGTATGTATGCGCGTGCGTATGGAATTTTCACGTTCGGTGTACTACGTACGTATCACTTACGATCTGTTGTGCGTTCACAGCGCCCGGTCTGCTGCTGTAGTTTTCATGGTTTCATAGCTAGTCTAGTCTATACATGTATTCATAGACACGAAAAGTGTGGTACATAAACTAGACTATACGTCTCACTACTCGCGCCCGAAAAAAAACGCTGCTGTAACTATGATACGTACCATTCATCATACCAGGTGTGTGGTTTCTTTCATTGTGGAGAACCTGAAACATCCTGCTTGCTGCCAGCACAGAGGAGGTATGCATCAGGTACCACAGACAGGTTACCAGGGGGTGTCATGCTACCGCTACTAGTAGTTGTTGCTGCTGCTGTATTGTATTTTCCAGGTACAGTACCGTACCTGAGCTACCGTACGCGCATCCTTACTATCAGACTATTATTATAGACTAGACCAGTAGTAACATAATTGTTGTTGTTGTGTGTGGTTCCCACATTTACTCGCATAATCAAGTCCGTGGTCACAGGACAGGCTCCAGTCACTCTGGAGCCGAGGAATACCCCAGGGAAGGAACACAAACAAACCAAAGGTGGTACAGGCATATATCACAGCTGACACAATTCATGCCTCCGCCAGAAACGTATAAAAGTGAAATCGGGAGTCAGCCTACGAGGTGCCAGGTCCATACTGATGCATACGTCTCACTACTCGCACCTGGAAAACCGACTATATATACCGCTTGCCACCGAAGAAAGACTACCACGTATCTAGACTATATTGGACATATAAAAAAAAGTATATGATACAAGCTAGTAATACGCGGTAGACAAAAGTCTAATACCTGTATGACGAAAAGATAGCAACGTACAGTGTACACGCGTGTGCGACATGTTTCATCTTTCGTTTCTTCCGTATAGACCTATGCTGCTGCTGTCCTATAATTTTGTCATTTATTTTATCATGCCCTCCGACGTTATAGCATAGATGCCGCGTTCCGATATTATGTAAATCGAGTATCACAAATAATGATGGCTGGTGACCACCGCAATACGGTATTTAGCTGATAGGGGGCTACTTTAAGAAAAAGCAATGTGGCACAGCAGCTGCCGCAGGCCTCGCATAGAGTTGCAAATGGTATGCGGGAAAGCTCGCCGCAGTCTCAGCTTCCGAATTTTACAGCGGACCGCAGGGGAGAGCAGGGCGAGATCTTTGGAAGAGCCAACAAACACGACGACCCGACCAGTCTCAGCAAGCGGCTGAGCAGCGACGCAGCGTACATGTAAGCTAACGATATCTTGATACGTTGTAGGAATACTTGTACCTATTCATATCCGATGGCTATCATGTACGTACGCGTATGTACGCGTGTGTGCGCGTACGCGCGTAAGATAAAAATACTATATCGCCGTAGAAGGTACGGTATAGGATACGTATAGGTAAGCGGTTCATACGGCGGATATTTCAAATCAGTCAGCGGTACGTCTTCGATAGAGTGACGAGTGAAGAGTAGAGTTGTGTGTCTGCCTTGTCTGCGTTTTCTCCCTGCCCATCGATATCCATGAGCGCACCCAATCGTCAGACAGAGTGCTACAGGTCTGCTGATTGTATACCAGGTATAAATTTTGTTTCTGCGTATGTCCGTGCTGATTGTTCATCTATTATTATTATATTTTAAATTTTATGAAAATAAAAATACACTCCAGAGCTGTGAGATCGAATATTTCGTCGAAACTCATCTTTGCAA